>CAUYPO010007238.1:0-40676 GCA_963574435.1 Cheirogaleus major
AACATTTATTAAGCGTCTACCATGTTCTAGCCAATGTTCTGAGTGCTGGCAATATATCAGTAAATAAAACAGAGTCCTGTCCTCAGGGAGCCTACATTCCAGCAGGAGGGGATAAGAGACACAGAGAAGAAACAACAGGCACAATAAGGAAATGAATTAATAGTGTGTTAGAAAATCACAGCACTATGAAAAAAAGAAATAAATAAAGCCAGATAAGGGGGGCGGTTCAGGAGTGGGCGAATGTTAAGTAGGAGGCTCTGTTTGAGGAAAGGCTGGAAGGAGGTGAAGGAGGAGCCACATGTATATGCAACTATCTGGGGGAGGACCATCCGGGCAGAGGAAACAGCTCTAATGTGGGCCCCCTCTGTTGGGGGGGGTCTGGAAATCGGTCAGTGCGGCGGGAACAGAATAAGCAAGATGAAGGGTAAAGGAGATGAATCGAACATAGTGGGAGTTCGTATCACGCAGGGTCTTGAATACACTGTAAGAACTTTGGCTCTTCCTTGAGTGCCATGGGGGATCATCACAGGGTTTTAGGTGAAGAGTGACCTGGGAGGACGCAAGTCCTCACAGAACCCTTTGGCTTCTGTGTCAACAATAGAACCCGAGAGGGGCAGGGTAGGAGCTGAGCGACCAGCAGGAGGCGACTGCAATAATCCCGGAGAAGGATGATAGAAGAGAGCGGCCAGCAGTTGCAGCGGTGGCGGGAGGGACGTGGTCAAATTCTGGGTGTCTGTTGAAGATAAAGCAAAAGAGTTTCTAACAAATTAGATGCAGTGAGGTGTGGAAGAAGGAAAGGTGGAGAGAATGACTCCGTGGCTTGGGGCTCAGCAATGAGGACGGGTTCCATCAACTGCGATAAGGAAGGTCAGGGCAGATAGATTTGGGGAGTGAGATTGGAATTCAGTTTTGAACATGTTAAGTTTAAAATGTTTCTGTTGACACTGAATCACAGCTGATGGCATCAGGCTGTTTTGAGTTTCTGCAATCATACAGTCACATGATCTTTCACTAACACTAAAAACAAGTGGTTTTATCACTAACTCAATTATCACATTGCTATCTGTATTTATATTGATATATTTTTTTCTTACCCACAGAAACATCATGTGCACATTCCCAAGATTATGTGTCATTCCTTGTTTTCTGGCTAGAACCCTTATCATCATCTTCTATGTTTCTTACTAACTTGTTTAACAATTCGATCCTAAATGATTCAATATATAATCTCTCCAGTTAAAGGGAACTGTTCTCAGTAGAACAGGCAGTTTATAAAATAACTTACTCCATGCTCACCCACCATCTAATAACTAAACATAATTTGAGACATGGAGCTCAGGAAGTATATAGGATCCCTATGTTTTCATACCAGACATGATGGGGCTAGAAGACAGAAATTCATTCTATTCCTTCTAATGTACCAACTACTGACAGCACAGAAAAAAAAAAACTACTTTGTGAATTATCCTTTATCTCTTTGAAAGTTAACAGTTGAGATCATAAAGTAATACCTAAATAAACATCCACATAACCACATATGCATGTGCACACACACCTGCAAACACACACACTGGACTTATACAACCAAATGAATGTTTAACTCTTCAAGGTGACTATGTTGAAGAACAACATATGCCAACACCAACATCACTGCACACAATTCTTCTTTTGATATTATTTTCAGGTTTTTCAAGAACATTTGATTTGGTTTTTGTCCAGTTAGACTATGTGGATTTAAATCACTGCTTTGCCACTAACTAGCTATATAAACTTGGGTACAGCTATGTAAATTTGGGTACATTTCTCAACTTTCTGTGCCTTAATTTCCTCATCAGTAAACTAGGACTGATGGTGTTATTATGTGTACTGAGTGACTTAATATGCTTAAGGTGACTTAAGGTGACTTAAGGTGCTTAGAACCACTTCACCTGGCACACAACAAGCATTCAATAAATATTAGCTTTATGGGACTCATCTTCTTCATCAGATTTGGCTCTGAGGACGGATGCGATTTTTAATACTACTAAAAATTATGACATCATTAAGAGTATGATGATTGCCATTATTGAGGCGGTTCTGTAACATGCGCTGCAGATTTTGTTTAATATCACAGCATTCCTCCATAATTTCGCGTGAGTAGTTTATCTGTTTAATAATTGCATTGTCAATGGATGCTCCCGTATCTTGCCATTTGGAATATGCACACTGAAGATTTTTTAGCGCTAAGCTCTAAGGACAGCAACTTTTAAATAGCCACCAGAAATGCTAATCAATACAATGTTCAAATTATAAGGTTTTGGCCTTCATTTAACATGTTGAAAGGCTACTATTTCTATAAAATGTACATGTTGGACTGTTCCACAAAATTCCAACCCCACTTATTCCAGTTCTTCACTTTTTACATGTTTAAATCCACCCATATATCTTATCCTCATTTCTTCAAGAACTCAAGCTGATGTGGAAATGTGCTGCCATTTCTCTTCCCGTGACTTGCAGACACTCATTTTTTCCAACATACGCACACGAATGCTGGACGAAGCATGTTTTCCACTGTAGTTACTCTGCTGCGGAACACTGCTGCTTCCCGCTCTTGCCTCTGAAATATACCATCTTCCAAAACAAATGGAAAACCTGCCACTCAAAACAAGAGCTGGGAACCTCAAGTCTTGTTTCCACCAAACCAAATTTAGCTCAATTAATAGCCCCATTGCTCAGGTGAGGCCTGATTTAGTGCCCAGTGCTTGGCAACAGAAACTTCAGCTAGGTGGGGAGAAGAAAAACAAAGACCCCCCAACTTGAATTCAGATTTAAAATTGATCCAAAACTCACAAAAGAATAGTTCAGAGTATAAATATCTGAACAAATTAACACAAACCTGGAATAATATTTTTTTAATTTACCATTAGCTTCAAGAAGAGACTAGTGGTATTTTTTAATAGAAACCCAATTCTGATCCAATTTAATTCTAATTATGGTTTTAATATTTAAAAACCCAGATCCTTCTTGAGTTTCATATGAGTGATGTGAAATGCTCATAAATGCACTGTCCCACTGCTGGTACCCCCAGGACTTCAGCTGTCATTTCAGCCTTTGCTGCCCTAATTCTTCTGCTGTGCTCAGCTCTCAAAGCTCTTTCCAGTGACGACAACCACTTATCAAAAACAAGCAAATGGTTCTATTTTCAGAATACAAACAACAACAAAATGTACAGTATTATTGAAAGAAAAGCTTGAAAAATAGAAAAATGAAGCCCCCTTGTGGACACAAATATATTTTATCAGGTATGCACCAAAATCACTGGTCATGCTTGACTACAAAAGTACTCAGTAGAATATATTTCAGAATAAATGCAAAGGATTCACCTACAATGGCCTAATTCCAGTTCGTCAGGGCACAAATGATCTGAATGGCCGTGGAGATCAGCTGAAAGCCTGTGGCTTAAGGAAGTGTTGTTACAGGACTTCAGGAGAAAGAAGCGTGTTTGACATGCTGGGACGGAGAGGTTAACATTCAGATTCCTGGCTGTGAACTGCCCTCCAGCATGTGAGATGCCATCAGCGGCTCTATCCCCCCAGGTCCCACCTTCTGTCAGGTATACTGCAGGTGGACCTTCCTGCCACCTGCTCCAGGCCCTGATGACAAGTAAGGAGAGTAAGTGGTACTGAAGGATAACCTGAAGGTTTTGAGAAAATGCTGATGGGAAAGTCAGAGATCGCATGGAATCTGAAGGCTTTGTGGGCTTCGTGTTTGCGTAACTGCCTCTGCCCCAGACTCTACATTGTTTAACTTTGTTATTTTGGGCAAGTCACTTAACCTCGTGAGCTCTAATTCCCTCTTCTTAAAATAGGAATAAGAGCAACACTCGCTTGATCTACTTCACCAGGTCCTTGGCCTTTTTCACTGTAACTGCGAAGGAAGAAGCAGGAGACCCTTGCGGTTCCAAGCTCAAACTCACATCTGGCTCTGCCACTTACTGTCTACCAGCAGCTCTTCTGCTTTTGACCTTGAGGAAGCCTGTCTATGCTGCAGATTCCTTATCTTTAAAATATTAATAAAAATGATAGCCCAAAGAGTTATTGAATATTCAGTGAGTAAATGTAAAGTGCATAGAACAATGCCAGGCACAGAGCACTATGCATTAGTTGTCATTATGACCATGTAAATGGTGATTATTATTACTGTTTTACATGCTCTGAAATCTAGAAAAAGAAATGTCATTGTCTTAAATGATCCCCTAAATTTGAGACTTTGCCTGGACAGAAGTAACTAATAACCATAGCACTGAAGAAACTCTGTTATTGGAAAATACGCTCTCATGGCTCTACTATTTTGATAAAAGGCATATGCTTTCTACAGTAGCTTTCAGGGAAAAGTTAACAAACCTGACGTGTGACAATTCTTTAATAGTATTGAAGGTTATCAATTCAGGAGACCACCCTGCAACATGACCAGCACACAGTCTTTCCAGGAAGTTTTCTACGCCCATTTGCCATTGCTATTAATATTACATATTCTAGTGGACAACAAGAGATAACATACTCCAGTACAAAAACTTAGGGGCAGAAAGTAAAAGAATGTCTTTGATGTTGTAAACTGTCCACCCAGGCTCTCAAAATTAGCAAGACCAATTCCTGGTTGCCTCTTGTCTCTTTTTCATCAAGTCTAAATTTATGTTGAGATTGAAAATAGACATTGTTATTGTATCATAAAATTTCAGTGCACAAGACTTCATTATTCTAAAAATCCTCACAGAAACTTCATTCACATTGTACCATATATACTAGGAGAGCGATATTGTGATTATATGCTTTCATTTACATCCCCTTTTCTTGGAATGTTTGAAATTTTATAATTTGTTATTTTTCGCCCTTCCTCGCCATGACTTTGGGCCACAATAGTAATACATAAAGTGAATCAGGCAGGTTTCAGACAGCGCAGCTTGTCCTTCCATCCCAACCTCCCTTCCTGCTGAAAAGGACAGGCGGATGGGCAGGGTCATGGGCAGGCAGGGCTGACCTGCAGGAAGGCTGTGACGTTGAGTGGTCACAGGGAGACCAAAGCTGAGGGCAGAGACCCCTTACATGTGGTAAAGTAGCCCAATGAGGAGGAAAATGTGGGGGGTAGGGGGTTGTTACAGGCTGCATCAACTCTGTCTTTACCCTATTGTACCAGTTTTTACGTGTCCTGGTAGATAGAAGTTTCAGTAGATGAACTCCTGAGACCTGCCCTAACCTCATAAAAGGACAGGTTTCTCCAGAAACGGGAAGAGCAATGAAAAAAGTGATTCATCCATATAAAAGCACCTAGCTTTGCTAGATCAGTGGCTTGCAGTATTTTTTGATTACCACCCAAAGTAAGAAATACATTTTACACAGCAACCTAGTACAGATATGTGTATTTGTATGTGTGTGTTTAAATCCAATATATGTATAAATGAAGCAAGTTTCACAAAATAATACTTACCCTCATTATACATAGCACATTCTGATACTGCCCATCTTACTTAATTTTTAAAAAATATTGGTTCTGACCCATTCAATTAATTTCATAGCCCACTCACAGTTGCAACCTGCAGTTTGAAAACTGTTCTAAATCATCCCCGTTGTGGACAGCAGAGTGTGGACCTGGTGCTCAGACTACCTGGCTACAGATCGCGCTCTGTCTTTTACCAACTGTGTGACCTTGTTCAAGTGACTTAACCTTGCTGTGCCCCAAGGCTATTGTAATCCTCATTTTATTTCAAGAGTTGTTGAGAGAACTAAATGAGAAATCATTGAATCATTTATGTGATACGTTTAGAACTGAGCCCAACTCATAGCAGGGGCTCAATAAACGCCCTCCTGCTTCCCATCGTTATCTCCGGAAGGCCAATGGACGAAATCATCTGGCATCAGGGGGTCCTTATGCCCAGAAATCAGCTCTCACCATGGAAGCCGATGTCTATTGACTGTCCTCCTCCTGCCATCTGCTGCTCGAGTCACTCTGAGCTTTTTGTGTCTTCAAACACGCCAGACCCGCTATAGACTCACCACCGCTGCTCTTGGTTATTCTCTGGCCGGGAATGCTCTTCCCCTAACATTCATCCGGCTCCTCACTTCCCCAGCTAATCACCTCCACCCCCACCGCCCCCTTTATTCAGAAAAGAGTTATTAACACAGAAGGCTGAAGACTGTCTTTCCTGAGAAATGCCGGCTCACAAGGTTGGCCCTTCGCGGGTGTCTGGGAACTTTCCTGCACTGACACATTTTCCCTAGATGATAAGGGTGGCTCACTGTGTCTAAACTGTTGGTCCGAACAGTGTGGTTGATGCTGGACACTTGCCTTCCTCCTGGGAGTCGGGGATTTGGGCACACACTACGCAGACCCCTCTGCGCAGACCCTACCTGGCCATCTCCCATTAAAAACCTTGGCCACTCGCTATCTAATGAGTGTCCCTGGTAGACAACACTTTGCATGTGTTGTGACAGCTCATTGCTGGAGGAATGAAGTGCATCCTGTGTGACTTCCTAGGCAAAGGACTCTTAGAGTGTGACCTAGTTTCCTCTGGACCTCACCCCAGGTGCCTTTTCCCTTCGCCGATTTCACTTCGCATGTTTCACTGTAATAAATCTTGGCCATGAATATGCTATGTCCTGTGAGTCCTTGCAAATCAGTGAATCTAGGAGAGGTCTCAGGAACCACTGACACACAGGCCTCCATGCAAATGTCCCCTCCTGGGACAGACCTTTCTGACCACCCTCTCTGCAGTGTCATTATTCTCTAACCCCAACCATTCTCTATCCCCTTAAGAGCTTTGCAGAAAAGTACAGCAGATCACTACTTTATTTATAACATAATTTTATTGTCTTCCCCACTGAACATAAGCTCCATGAGGGCATTTAGGGATTCAGTATTTATTGAGCCCCTGTGACATGCCAGATACTGTGCCAGGCACTGAGGGTACCACGGGGAAGGACAGATAAAACCCCTTCCAAATGGAGTTTACACTTACGGGAGGACACAGACAATGGATTATTTATTTGTTTACTACCAGAGAGTAATGGCCACTAAACAGAAGAAGAAAGCAGGGTCCAGAGACAAAGAGCAGCACAGTGTTATTTCTGCTGGGGTGGTCAGGGACGGCTCTATGAGAACATCACATTTACAGCCCTGGGGACCCATAGTCTAACAGGCCTTCCCAGAGGAGGTAACAGACCCCACACTTAAAGAGAGGCCCTCTTACTAAGTGCTGTCCCGTATGACTGGAAATCAACAAAATCCCAAAAGGCTCTATTCACAGCAGTCATAATTTAAACAAAGGAAAAAATCTTGTTTGGCAAATGAGCCAGAATACCTTGGAATGGAAAGACTTTCAATGAATAGCATACCAAGACCATGCCTGCAATTGGAGAAACAAATTCATGGGATTTCTTCCATTTTAAAACAATCAAGCAGGTCCTATAAAAACTCTTACATCTTTACATGACTAGTTAGCATGTCCCATAGTAGTATCTAGTCACCTTCAGATTTTAGACACACTGTGACTTAAAAACCAAGACTATTTCTTTGTTTCTCAATCAAAGAGAAGAGAAATGGTTTATCTCAAATGTAAAACCTCCGCCTAGTCTAGACTGGAGTGTCTCTACCCAATATAAGATGGTAGCTCTACAGCCTCACCACCTGTCCAGGCCCAGCTTTAACCAGAGAATAGCAACACGTTTTACAGCCATAAACATCATAGGGCACTAGAACAAAAGTAACAGAGAAATCATCAAGTAAAACAACCACCTGCACCCATGGCTTTGTTATTAAGGAAAGTAAAGCCCAGAGAGATTTTGCTGAAGTTCTCATGGGCAGTTTGTCAACATTAAACTTCAGTTTCCTAATTTTAATCCAAAACCTTCCAGGCAGAGCATGAGTTTCTTACCAGATAAATAAATGAATAAACTGAGCAAGAGCCAGCATTGAATGACATCCATCGACACCGAGGTGCGTCCTTCCTGGGCTGGGTCCACAGTCCCAGGGAATAAGGTGAGAATAAAGGAAACGGCCCTCACCCTCAGCTGCTCTTCTTATTTTTCTTGAGAGGAAACACTCTTGTGTCAAGGTTAGGGGAGGCAGTCTGGGGAAACCGCTGCAGCAAACCCCACCGTTCCTGATGGAGGTTGCATCTCCTTCATTTTAAGGAAGGATAGAGACAAAGGCTAGGATGCAGTTTTTCCTCTCACATTTTAATGTTTCTGAACATGCTAAATTGACAGGTGTATTTAATATAGTAAAGCTGCTATTAAGTTGATGGTGCATCTTATAACTGAGGGCACCTTGGAACTGAAAGCTGAGCCCAAGATGGAGCTTCAATTCCTTTTCATAAAGAGGCCTACGAGTCTGCTACATTATTCTTTGGTTTTCCCCTTCCTTGGCCAATTCCAGCCCTTCTCCCATATCTTTCTACATCTTTGACTCCCTATTCCCTCCCCTGGTCTTCCTCATCCTGCAGTTCTGCACCACACAGCAAAATGCCCAAACCCTCCACTGAGGTTCCTGGGAAAACCCATGCACATTGATCCAGACTGCTACAGACTATTCCCATAAAGCCACTTTGGTGGAAGCAGGGGGCGCAGTGGATTTGGCATGCCTTTTACTTGGTAATGAAGACACCCTTGATGACAAGGATGCCCCAAAAGAGCTTGAGCCAGTTGGGAGGAGCAGGGGAAAGTGGCAGAGCATAGCGGCAGACTCCGCAGACTCAGAGTCAAGTCCACACCTTCCTCATCCCCACCCTGTGCCTCAGTGTCCCATTCTATAAATAAGATTATTAATCACTGTAGTTCCTTTGGAGGCCCAGTACTCAGTAAGCACATATTATGTAAACTTTTATAATTGTGTTTAATAATAAATTGACACCTGAAATTCCTCACTCTAGCCAACAACCTACTTCCCAGATCACTTTGCAGAGAGCGAGTTCAGGATGCATCACTACAAGAGTCTGTGTGGGGGACAGGGAGGAAAGCAGCTGAAAACAGAGGGGGCAGACTGCAGGGGTGACCAGCTGGAACTTGCCATCCCAGGCTACCTGGAAATGACAGTGGAGTCAACTCAAAAGACAAAGTGACAAGTTCCAAAAGTATAAACACTATAGATTATAGATTTTTCACTTAAAATGTAGAAGCTGGGCATGGTGGCTCACACCAATCATTCCAGCTACTCAGGAGTCTGAGGCAGGAGGACTGCTTGAGCCCAGGAATTTGAGTCCAGTCTGGGCAACATAGCAAGACCCCATCTCTAAAAAACAAAAACAAAATATAGAGATTTAATAATGTAGAGACTGAACCAAGTTCTGAGACAACAAAAGCACTAAAAAGCTTGTAACTATATCCAATTGTTTTAAACATATAGAAAAAATGTTTAAAACCCTGAAATTTTTAACAATGTAAAATTTGTTAGTTAGATTAGCCCGTGGTGGGCTCCTGGGTGTGCTTGCACAATCATTTCTTTGCTATTCTCCTTGTTGTTTTCCCATCCCTCTCTGTCACCTAGCTGGCTACCACTCTCACCAAAGACCCTTTTTCTGTTTGTGTCAACCACTACGCAGAGATAGTGCATCTGCTGCGCCATCCTGTACCTTGGTGGTCTAGATCCTTGCCACTTAGAAAATAACCTCTAAGACCTATTGGCTTAGAATAGCGCCAGCCCTAACCGCTGTTTTGTTAGTTAAAATAGCATATTTTTAAAATCTTCCCCCCTCCCCCAACAAGGGGCTCATCTGTAGGGGAGGCTAGGGCTTCTCCCAGAAACAGCCACATTGAGGGAAGAAAGAATCAAGACAAAAGCCTGGTCTAGAAAACACGAGCCAGTGTTGGGGAAATTTACAGTTTAGATTTTCATTTATGCTTTCCCTCGACAAGTATCTCCTGTTTACTCGGTGTCAGGCACTGCGGACCATGGACAGAGGCACACACAAGCCATCAGGCTTCATTCTGCCCTGGGCCTGTCTTCAGTGGTCATGCAATCCCTCATCTGCCCAGTGAGGAAAATGGCAGCACATAGCTCAGCTGGCTGTAGCACTTAGAGCAGTACCTGGCACATAATAACAGCTAGTACTTATTTTTTGAGTACTTGTTACAACTTTTCTCCAAGCCAGTCTTATGCATTCATGCCCGGGGTTCTTAGAAGAAGGGACAGCCAGAAAGGTACATTAAAATCATGAAAACCTATTTAATGTAAGATTTGAGATACTTAAGTATAAACTGGCACTGAAGGGTCTGTCAGCTCTGATGCTGGGAGTGCTGGCGAGGCAGGAATAGAGTCAGAGGGTCCAGGAGGCTTCCTGCACATCAGCCCCCTGTGTGGGCAACAGAAGCCACAGGAGCAGATATTACCCCAGGGATCTCAATCACGAGAGGAGCAAAATGGTACACACCCTGCAGTAGCCCAGAGATGTCTATCTGTGAGTGCTTGAGTATCTGTGAGTACCCCTGGGACAGCTTCGGAGACAGCGAAGGGAAATGGAAGCTCCCAGAACCCAACAAATACTGTCATATGGCTGTACCATGGCCTCCTTTTACCCAAAATCTGGTATGGCCTTGGAGTTTTTAAATGACAAGAGCTACCATTTATTGAGCCCTAACCATGTGTCAGGCACTGCGAGAGAGCTTCACATCAGTTTATCTTTTAATCCTCACACCTCTGCCTCCATTCCCCTTCTCCAAAATGAGAGCAAATTAGTGGGCTAAATAACCTGCCCAAGGGCACATAGCTAAGAGTATGGAACCAGGACTCGCACCCAGGCCTGCCCACTGCAAAGTCCACTCTCTCAACCACGACACTGCCAGCCTGGCAGGGGTTGCCCACGTGCACAGGTCGCCCTAACCCAGCTTGAAAAGGCCGTGCTCGGGGGGTGCCTGCTCAAGCAATGCAACATGCAGGCCACTCACTGTGATTCTTTGCCATCCCCCAGCAGTACCCAACAGAATGTCCTGCTAATAACTAATATTTATTTAAACTAGTGGTAACATGTCAACTATATATACATAGTCCTATGTCTTATTACTTATCATGAGAAATAGTATAAATGAAAATCAAATCAGTAGCCCTCAGATTCTTATGATAAGTCAAAAGCATGTAGCATTTACCTGGAGGATGTTATTGGCTGTTATCACTGGAGCTTCATCGTTCACAGGGTCAACAGTCACAAAAAGAGTTTGGGGCAGACTCTGTTTTTCAAGCTCTGAGCTGTTTGCAAAGATGGTGAAATTGTCAAGAAGCTCTTCACTATCATCATGAACATAGTAAATCAATTCATTTTCCACCTATAAAAAAATAACAAAATCACCAACTTGCTGAAATGCAACTTTAAAAATAGGAATACTTTGCTATCAAAGAAATCCTATTTTTTATATCTCTGTAAAACACAGAGAAGCATGTCTTCATCCTATGAAGTTTGAGTATGACAATCAGTGCAAATCGTGATGGATGGAATGGTTTTTGTGAAATGATACTGCATCCCAGAAATTAGATTAAGGAGGAACAAAGCAACTGGGCAATGTGGTGTAGTAGAGAGAATGCTGAACTGATCATCAGAAGACCTGGGTTCAAATGCTATTTCTAACAATAAAGTGTGTTGGGAGTGGCATAATCCAGCTTTTTTTCTGATGGAACAACACCTAGTAAAATCCAGATTCAACTTCACTAATGTTTGAAGTTGTTGATTGCTTTGTTGGACAATTCAAACTATTAGATTTAGGCTCTGAAACTTCTACCCACTGGTTGGATTTCTCTTTGGAGACATATAGATCAGGGCAACTATTAAATTCCCCCAAATTCATATTTTTTGAGCTAAGTATGCATTGGTCCCTTAACTGCTCTTTGCATGTGAGGTTACACCTGCTACCTCCTATTCCTGCTCCTCCACCTCCAGAATACAATAGTTTTTTGTGCAGCTCATAAGGGATGCTACCCACAACTAGCTAACATACATCTCCTGTGAACAAACTATCATGAAAAATATTTGAATTGAATTATTCTATCAAAACTGCCCCTCACTGTAATAATCCAAATGCAAACATTTACTTTTATCCCTGTTGGATTTCATCTCTTTTATGTTAATTCTGAAATGGTCATCCAATGAATGAGTTATTCCTCTTGGATTTGTAATAACCACAAATTTGATGAGAATGCCTTTCATGTCTTTAAGACTCTCATGGAAATACTAAAGAGCACAGGATCAAAATCAGAAACCAAGAGAATTTTAAAGCTAGAGGGGAACTTGGCTTCTGTAAGTCCGTGACCCAAACATACAGCAGAAAACTTCCAAACCCCAAAAGGAGTCACTGAACTTCTGAAAAAGTCTCTGGGGTGTGTTTATTTTGATAAAATACAGCCAAAATTTTTAGCAGTTCAGCATCACCCATTCCTGTGGCGCACTTCCTTTGAGCAAAGTCTTTTGATCTCTCAGAGGTGTTTCTGACAAGAGTTGAAAAGTTCGTGAAGGATCTCAAGGGAAAGTTGTGTCCACTCACACACAGGTGCTATGAGAATTTCTTTGGAGTTCCGTGGGCAGAGGAATTCCAGATCCTAGGCCTGTCCACATGTTCCTGGAACATGTTGTTTTGAGCTATTTGAAAACAAACATGGAAGACGGCACTGATCAGAGGTGGGAGAAGGGTTAACCTAATGCACTTTAGGAACCTAGCATTTAAACAGCAGTCACCTCCAGAGTGTTCTTCCTAGAGAAATTCATCATTTCCTCAATGGAGTGGCACTTCCCAAAATGACATGTCATTTAATGGCATTAATCTGAAGGCAAAGAGCGGGTGTTTTGGGGATTTGTCTATTCCTAGACTTCTAAAACAAGAACAGTATCTGCTGATCTGAAATTAAGGGATATAACTGGTAGAAAATCTTGACAGATCAAAAAGTATTTGGTCCCTGTCACCAATCCTGTTCAGGGATTGTACTGTGTACAATCCTGTGTACTGTGTTGCTCCTCTGCTCACATCCTCTCATCCTCCAGCGCTCCTGCCTCACTCCTCACTCAAGGTCAAAGGTGAAGTCCATCTGCTGCTCTCCCCTCCATGCACGCAGCTCCGGCCACCCTGGACCACTTGCTGCTCCCCAGACACGCCAGACACACACCCACACGGAGCTGCTGCTCTTCCCTCTACCTCTTCCCTCCCACAGACACTTAGCTCACCCACCCCTCACCTCCTCCAGGCCCTCCCTGACCATTGTATCAGAAATTGAACATCAACACACACACACACACACATACACACACACGCACACACTCACACATACACACCACTAAAGGACCCAGCCCTTCCTATCTCCCTTTCCTGCTTCATTTTCCAGCATAGCACCAATCTTCATTTAACAGGCCATTTATTAAATATTTCATGTATTTATTTTATTTATTGTTTCTCCCTGCCTCCCTCTTTACCCCCCAGGGAAAATGCCCCCTAAGGGCAGGGGATACTGCCTGGTTAGTTCACCACTTTATGTCCAGTACCTAGAACTGGCATCCCTGACACACAACAGACACTCACAAACTATTTGTTGAACGAATAAACGGCAAGAATAGCCAGGGACTCTCCTTCTCCAAGCCACTAAAGGCTACAGCCACTAGTTTTTAGAGGTTAGTGTCACTGTAAGTGAAAATGATGTCTCAAAACCTGGAGACCTCAGGAGTCACATATGAAGAGACAACATGAAGGGGTCATCTGGAAAGCAGGGACATGTGACTTTGACTCTTCTCTGTGAACGAGACTACACAATAATTTAGATGCCACAGGGAACACGTGTATCTTGACACACAGATTTCAACTAACCATCTTAAATATATGCCTCTTATGAAGCATGATTAATACCTGAAATTGATCAAGATAGGACCAAAATTTAGTACTCAGAAGACAGGATCACGATTTATAAACCACTTTTAGAAAAGTATTCAATTCAACTCATGCCAGAGCAGGTGCTTATATGGGATGGTTTGTTCAGCCTTTGAGAGGAAAGCTATGATTAAGAGACACCTGCACAGGTGTCCCACCTTCCTTGGGTCCCCAGTTGAGAAGCACCCATGTGTAAGGTCTTTTCCAACCCCTGGCATTCTCTGCTTTCTCCCCACAGCTCCTCAGTGCCACCTGGTTATGTTCAGCCCTCTTGACAAGTAACTCAAGCTACATCTCCTATGGACAGAGACGAAGACTCCCAGCCCCCCACACTCTCCGCCATTCCTCCACCTCTGGGACAACGCCCCCAGCCCCCAGAACGGCCTCAGCCAGGCTGTTCTCTTTGTTTCTCTTGCTTTTTTTCTGTTTACTCCTCTGTTATCTCTCGGCGCTCTCTCTCTCTCTCCTCAAAGTCTAACTCAAACGTTATTCCCTCTGTGAAGCCTCCCCTGTGCTCTTAAATTAGAATCGAATGTACCAGTTCTTTACTCCCATAGCCCCACTGTGAAAACGCCACAGGAGAGGCAAGAAGAGTATACCTATATTAAAGTTAGGGTGCTGGTTCCTCCACCGCCTTTCTTGAGGGCAGGGAAAATGTTTTACGTGGTAAGGCCACACAGTAACTCAAATAGAGTAAGTAGTCAGTAATGGATTCACATCAGTTGATGAGTTCACATTCTTAGAAGGAGAATGAAGCGGTGTACATGTGTTCTTAGCTGACCGGACAGAGACACCTCACAATGGTAGGTGGCTGTTAACAGTTCCCCGCCTGGAAAGTATGTGTTCCTAGAGGCTCATAAGGGAAATGAGGGCATCTGCAGCTACTTTTCAAAATTTAAAAAGAAAGCCATGGAAATAATTCTTGTATTCATGATAAGAAAGCAAAGTCTGACAATAATACCATTCTAGCCCAAGGCAAAGAAACCTGATAGCAGCCCAGAGTTGACCTTGATTACTTTATGCTGAATGGAAGCCACGTTGGCAATTCTGTCCAGATCTCAGACTGCAGGGACTGGGCCATTTTGACCACTGATAGCTCTGTGCTTACCATGGGGCATGGCAGAGTACGTATAAGCATGTGGTGAGTGAATGAGGGGGTGAATGAACGAAAAAGTCTGCCAATGATTAACGCATGCGTGTGTTAAGTATCTGGGTGTTAGCCTGATATCACTGAGAGGGACAGTGACAATGAAGTAGAATTGGGCAGCCAGGATGGTGCGGGAAACCCACAGCAAAGAAAAGTTGAGGAACTAGGGATGTTTAACCTAAAGAGGATAAAATCCAAGGGAATTTGATAACCTTTTCTTTCAAATATTTAAAAAAAAGCTTTCATGAAAGGAGGTATGTGGGGTACCAGAGCCAGGACCTAGGAGAAAAAGTTTCTAAATGGCAGATTTCAGTTCAGCCTAAAGAAGTTTCTAACAAATGGAATGTTTTCACACTGGACGTGCCCATCTCAGGAAGCAGTAAGTTCCGCATCGCTGAAGATGCTTAAGCAAAGGCTAGATGACCTCTCTCTGGGATACTGTAGAAGGGCTTCTAGCATCTGACAGAAAGATGGACTAGAAACCATCCAAGGTCCCATCACCCCCAAGAGTCCATAAGTCTAAATAATAAACAGCCCATTTTTTCTCTTACCCAACATTCCCAAATTTGTTAACTGAGAATAATTACCTGTTTCCTGGTAAATTTCATTAGCTTTACTCTTGGAAATTTAGAACTTTCAACATAACCGTGTTTTGGTGGTTCAAGTAGAACAAATTCAAAGTCAAATCCCTCAAAATATTTGTTTGGAATTTTGAGGTAGTCTTCTAGAAGTTCTGTGGAGCCACCTTCTGGAACTGTGAAATTCTGTACCTCCAGAGGAATCCACTTAGGGACAATATCCACCAAGATTTCAATTCCACTCACAACTTGGACACCATCCGTCACATCCAGGGAAAAGTGGTCCTGTTGTTGGTCAGGATCTGTCTGTACATAAAGGATATTGCCATCATCAACATCTTGTTGTGTAAAAATCAAAGGGGACTTGCCATCTGCACCCAAGATGCCTTCTTCTGGTGTAGATTTTTGGAGGTCTCCATGCATTGGTGGAGTTCTGACGATGAACACTGCCTCTGAAGGAATATTATCTTCATGCACAGCCTTGAGTTCACATACACAACACACAGACACAAAAAGAAAAACATATTAATAAATGTGGGCAACATGGCTGTTGATGAAACAAATTGTTTTCTATTAAAGTTCACAAATAGCCTAAGTTACAATTAGAGTCAATACACAGTTTAAGCCTGGGTCTGTTCTAGTGCCCATGCCAATATTTTGAAGATCAGCCGTGGTCACAATGACAAGTAATGGTCAACAATACTTGAGTAGCTACTAATGCATTAACATGGCATCACTCACTGCAGCAAAAAACCCAGGATGCAGAGGGTTGAGGTAATATAAGGAGAAGGAATAAAAGATGGTGGAAGCAGCAGCAGCTGAGTTACTAAAATTGCAAGATCTTAGAGGAAAGATTGCCTCCCCCATTTTAACTAGTTCAGCACTTTCAATACATCTTTAATTTACTGATTCAGCAAAATCCACCTCCAAACTGGGAGTGCAACCGATTTATAGTCACTGAACTACACATGCCCCCTTGTGGTAAAACTCAAATATAAACTTTCCAAATTCTTCAAGAATTGAGAAAAGCTGGTGAGTCCCTTTTTCCCTTATTCAAAACTCATTTTTAGTAAACTCATTCTGATTTGACTTCATTTCTACTTGATGTTATTGGCTGCATCTAGAAAACAAGTAAACTTATTTGTAGTGCTGAGGGTAGATTCAGAATAGCTTGCATTTGTGGCCAGTTGTCATAAATCACAGCTTATACACCACACACCCTGCTATAGGATTACCCTAAAAAAAACACTCCCTCCTAACTCTAATCAACAGGGCTGTGCCTGCTGGAAGTTTCCAAATAAGAGCCCCACGATACCAGGTGGCTTCTGCTCTCACCCCTAGCTTTCCACTGGTCTAGGCCAATTTTATCCATCAACTTGGGAAACTAAACAAGGCCACATTCAGAATTTAAAAAAAAACAACTGTGTAACAGTATCCTCTGCTGTTTTAGGAATGCTTTTTATGTTTGTTAAATTACTCTAAGTTTTTATATCCTGCTTCATGGTATCATGAACGTAACTCAGATCAAATGAAATATTGTCACTGTTGCTATGAATAATGAATAAAAGTATAGATCTCTTAATTTACTATAATATATACTTCCCTTCTTTGTTCCCAGTTTAGACTACACTAAACATACACAGGCACGTGTGAACATGGCTTTAAAATAAGGCTGATCATTGCTTATGTTCTATTTCCAACTATAAATTGGTAGTATCAAAATCAAGAAACCTTCAAAATTTTCTTCTCAATGGCATCTACGTATTTTTTAATGTCACTCCTAATAACAGGAGAGAAATCAACACAAAAATAGCTGTCAGAGGCAAACAGACTATTAGCCCCTATGGTTCTGGGAGAGTCAGAATTCTTGGTGCTTAGGACGACTACGTACCTGGAGCTTTCCTCTACTCAGTTTTACTGGTTTTCCTTCTTCAACTACGAGAGTCTTGGTGTGCAGTACCTGGGTGTGATGTTGGTCACCTTCCGAGCGTACTTGAACAAAGACTCCCACTTCTAAGTATGTATCTTTAACTTTCACTGTCAGGTTGAACACATCAAAGTTGCTACTTCCATCATGACTATAAGTCACGCGTCCTTGCTTCAGGTCATCCTGGGAAAATAAATGGGACGCTGAATTGTTCACCAGTACTCTGCCATGCTTCGGGGGCTGCACGATGTGGTATTCGATCTCGTGGTCTGTTCTGACATCTTGGTTTGTAGTGACACTCAGATTGGCTGCTGTAAGGCTGCCATCTTTTCCTCTCTGCACAAGCAGCCCTGTGTTGTTGGCTATCTGGACATACGGGTCTGACACACTGACCTCAAGAAGGGATGATGTGTAGTGAACGCCATCTGTCACAAACAGCACAAAGCGGGCCAAGTCTGCGCCCTGATGCCTAAAGAGCACGCGCCCTTCCCGAAGATCCTCTTGCCTGAACTGGTAGAGTTTCCGAGTGGGGTCGCCGGCTAGCACCAAATCCCCGTTTGGGATGCCCCGCCGGGTGTAGAGCAACTGCCCGTCGTCAAAATCTAAGTCAGGGTCATGGTAACAGAGATCTGCCAGGGTCAGTAAGCGCTGACCATTCCGCACAACATGAAAGACCTTATCTACCACACGTACTGGTTTCTCATCATTCTTTAACCCAATAGAAACAGTGACTTTGATTTCTGTAGACAGATGCTCCGAGTCAAGATCCCTGACCACTCCCTCTTGGCCTGGTCCTTTGGTGGAGGCCACGAGGAAGAATTCATCAAACTCGGTCTCAGAGTCATCGTGAACATACATCAGCCGTTCACCCATTATGTCTTGATTTGTGAACGTAGTGATATTGTCATGACTTTCCAGAGAATCAGAAAAGCTAAGCAGTTTTAGCTTCCCATGTTGAGGGCTCTTGGTGATTTTATATTGGAAGATCTGATTGTCCAAGGTTTGAACAAATAACTCCGTTTTTGTAATTAATTTCTCTTCTCCTTCTTTTACAAATAATCCTTTGTTAGTTAAAATAATTGGCGTCTGATCTGCTTTAAAGTTTATTCTAAAAGTATAATCTTTTGATTCTATGTGTTTTGCAACAATTGAAAACCTAAAAGTATCCTGTGAGTCTTCCCTTGGCCTCTCCTGAGGTTCATAACTTATCTTAGAGTCTGTAATATTTTTTTGGCTGAAGATTGAGTTTGTTTTTAGAACTTTATTGCCAAGGAGCAATTTTCCTTTCTTTGGTGGGGTCAGCAACTTAAAATGTAGTTCCCCCTCAGCTACTTCCACACCCTCTGTTGCAGCCTGCAGATGATCATAACTCAACACTTGCTTATTTATTTTACTGATCTCCAGAGGAACATTTTCTAGAAGTGTAAACTTCAGCCATTGTACGGTAACTGGAAACATCAGTTCCTCACTGATTTTTCCTTCCACGTGAACTTTAAATTTAAAGTGATCTGTAACATTTCCTAGCTGCAGTTCTTTGAATGTGCTGCAATACCGGACCCGACTCTGGTCGATGGCGCGCTGAGAAAAGGCACTAACTTGTTTCCATTCCCCACTTGACTGGAGCCGCTGGATCTGGCCATACTGAGGTGGGCGAGTGATATTATAGTGAGTCTCCAGCTCATGCCGCTCACCATTAACCTCCACTGACAGGTTACTCTGTGTAATCAGAGCATTGCCACCCTGTTCTACAACCACACCGGTTATATTGGCCACTGTGAAGTCCCAGGGAACAGCCATGACCCGTAACACCACCGTATTGCTAACCAGCTCTCCATCACTCGCCCTCAGAACAATCCTGGAGTTCCGATGACCCCTGTGCACATAGAAAATGTTGCCATGTCTCAAATCCTCACGTGTAAAACCATTAATGGCTTTCCCAGGATCCTCTGTGTTTTCTAAAAACCCAGTGTCTGAATTGAAGTTCCCAAGAACTGAAACACTAAGACGTGAAGAATCTGTGTCAGGGTCTGACACATGTATCATATTTGGCGTCAGTAGTTTCTTAGAGTTCTCAAACAGGAGTAGCAAGTTTCCTTCCGAGAGCTTGAGGTATGGGGGATCATTCACTGGAATGACAATAATGTTAAACACGTATGGAATATGTTCTCGCAGATATAATGGCATTTCCTTCTTGCTATTGGAAGAGACCAAAAATGTGAAATGATCCGTGGGTTCTTCTGAACCGTCATGAACATACCAAACTTTTCCTTGCAACAAATCTAACATAGTAAAAGCCGTCTTCATTTCTTGCTCAGGTGAAACATCTAATTGAAGAAACCCATGAGTAGGCATTTTCTCTATTTTAAATAGTATTTGAGAATGATGGAGACCCAAATCCTTAAATTTCCTATTCACCTTTATATGCTTTTGTTCGAGTAAGGCTCGTCCACCCTCTTGGACCTCCAAGTTATTCAAAACCAAGAAAGAGCTACTCTCATCTTGAAGAAAAGGCGTGATGGCTTCAGGGATGACGGTGGAAAGGGAGACTTCCGACTGAAGCAGGTTTTCTATTGCTGTCATGGAAGGATTTGTGTTATGGATGCTCTCAGTTTTACACCCAGCAGAAATATCTCTGGAAACAAGGGCATCCCTTAATGCTCTCTTTTCTGAGTTGGCTTCCAAGCTTCTTAAGCACCCTTTGAGAGAGATTCCTCCAGCAGATTTCCCAGGCACGGAGGCAAGTTGTAACTTCTTTACTTCTTCCCACATTCGGTTATCAAGACCTCCCACAAAGAGGGGACCTTCAGATACAAACGGTTTGCTTTGCAAAGGCAGCGACGTCCTTACTCCTTGTTCATCTACCATTAGGTCCAGATACGTTCCTGTGAATTTGAGTTGAATAATGTGCCACTTGTTGTCACTAACTAAGCTAAAAGAAGAAAGCAGAGTTTTACTTTTACTCCTTCCTACGTGAGCCTTCAATAGACCTTCATTTATTTCCAAAGCAACAAAATCTCCTTCTCTACCTGACTGAAATAAAAGCAAGGCCCATTGAGTTTCAGTTTGTAAAGCAAATTCCAATAGCCCTTCCCCTTGTACCTTCCATTCTGGCAAAGCGACATAGGATCTGGAGCTAAAGAAATTGATAGCTTCATCCTCCCCTGCAAAAAACTCATCACTGCAGCCAAGTGACACCTCATAAACCTTCTTAAAACCAGGGTAAGATCTAAGGGATGTAAGAATCTCCCTCTGGTCAAATACCACATCCTCCATACATCCACGGAAATTGGGGAGTTCTCCATCCAGGTAAGGGACGTTGAGTGACCCTCGGCCTCCTACATAGATTCCATGTTGAAAATTCAAATTATTCATCCCACCAGCCATTTGGCCAGTTGTCTTATAATGTTTGTCAATAACCAAGAAAATATTGTTCTTAACATAGGACAGTTCCACCAAATGCCAAGCCAAGTCGTCCATACGAAGTCTTTGCTCAGAAAGGAGCACTTGTTCACCTGCACCCAAATTCACTCTCACCTGAAAGAGAAAGAATCATAATTAATTAATCTCATCTCATGTCTCATCTCATAGTATTTTGTTGAGAAAATAAGATCCTTCACAACAGAAAAGAGAGAGAGAGAGAGAGAAAGAAATTTGGACATAAAAACTCTTCCCATGGTTATAGATGACATAGTGAACTTAAAAAATTTTAAAGTCAGAATATTGAAGACATGCTAGTAAAACTAGAGAATATCCCAACCTATACAAATGGCACATCATTTTATTCTAGTGAAATAATAGTAATCAACATGTATAGCTATTTTGTTCTCTTTCTCTCTCACTGTTTTTCTCTCCAGTAATTGAATACTTACATATTTTAAAGATTTTTAAAAATCGTACCCATAAGGTTCCTGATTGAAGTTCTATTATACAATAGTCATTCTTCCCAGCTGCAAGAAAAAGTAATCCCTGTGGTTTGTTGGTTTGAAACTTTAATTGAAGAGATAGCTCAGAGGAAACTTCTATGATGTTGAGCTCCACATAGCTTTCACCATAAAAAGATGCTAAGGGGAAAATAATAAAAGAAATATAAATCAGTAAATTCATTACACAATGAGTTTCCCACTTTATATTATCATCTCTTTTTAGTCTTGCTAAAGAAAGCTGCCTTCCCTAAGGCCATACCTGTTTCCTGGGGTGTCCCGAAGATATGACATGGGTGTAGAAAGGCTCAGTGTTCTCTCTCCCCAACTCAGGACAGCTATGAAGGGTCATTCCCTCTTCACAACTCTCAAGAGGAGTGGCCAAGGCTTCCGCTGAGACTGAACTGCAATTCATCTTCCCCATCTACCCCTGCCTGCTTCCTTCCCTTCACAGGGGTTGATCCTAAGAGCTTTCCCTAATAAACTTCCTACATGCTAAGTTTTATCTCAGATTCTGCCTCTCCAGGGACCCAACTTGTGACAATTGACTCTGATAATGGTTTGGGAAAGCAGATGCTGGGATGGAATTTGGAGCTGGACCACCCACTACCCAAATGGCAATTAGGACCCCATCACTGGTGGTAGATGAACTACACAGAGCCCTGGCAATGATTGAGAGAACTTCACTGGTGGTGCGCTGGTATGGTGTAAGAGCAGAAGAGAACACATTAAACCTGGCTATGAAATAGCAAGCTATAAGAAATACAAGGAAAATAAATAGTAACTATTAGGGTAATAGAATTGGGTGCCTATTGCTAAGTTCGAGTAAAGCTTTGGAAAAGATAAGGAAAGCTAGGCAAGGCTAGCTGACAATTTCAAGCCAAGTAAGAAAGCCAGAAGGCCTACCTGGTAGCATACAAAGTCTTTCTCATCTCCTATAGTAGGAGAGCAGAGGAAGCTGAGACTCAGACCCAGACTTAAAATTAAAATCCCACTAAGACAGGCTTTCTCTGATAAGGCCAAGGCCCTGGTTGGGAAAGAGTAGGGTCCTGACATATGAAATGGAGACATCTGGGTTGATGCATTCAAAAGTCTTGAGTCCTTAGAACACCTTGAGCCCTCTAAGTCTGCAGAAGTGGCCCATTCTCCTATGAAGGCTGGCATTCCACCCTTGCTTAAAGAAGATGCAAAGGTCTTTCTATATAAGAAAACATGTGACCCCTGAAGATATGACCCCATCTCTACTCGTGGCCACTAGATGAAAACAAGGGTTAAATCACAACGTAATCTACTGGGAGAATACACGTGGGACTGAGGTTACCTGATCAAGAAGCATATGGTTGAATAATGGAGTTTTTTTTATAGATTTGAGGGCACTCTCCAAGGATATGACAGCTGGACAAAGACTCCTGGAAATTGTATGAATTGACTGCTAAAATGGCTCCTAGAAACATGGAAAATGCAATAGCCCACTCTATGTGAGACAAGCATGACAGAATTGCCACAGCCGATGGTGGAAAAAGAGACAAAAGGATGGAAATGGTGCATCCAGGACCACCGAGCATGAAGAGGACCAGAAGACACAAGCAATCTACAGGAGTGGTGGCCCAGACCTCATGTCATCTACCATTCCTCAGCTCACACCTATAGCTGCATGGGGATCCCTTGTTGCCAGCTGATGGAGGAGATAAACACCTGAGCTTGGTTCATGGATGAGTCAGCTTCATCTCATGAGTGCCAGCTAAAAATGGACTCCAGTTGCACTACAGCTCCTCTCAGGGGTGGCATGAACAATGCTGGTGAGAAAAAAATCCTTCAATGGATAGACCTTTTAGTGAAACAATTAATCATCCACTTTCTATGGAAAGATGAGTGGCCTGAGGTTAGACTGTGTAAAGACCATAGGAGGCAGCAAATGGACCAGCCAGATAGTGAGGATCCTAGGATAAGAAAGACTGAATGGTCAGAGGAAGATCTGGAATAGATGTATGAGCATGAAGTGGGAAGATCTTCGTGTTGCATGTTAATTCCCACTAGAAAATATCCACCACAGAATAGGCACTAAAAAACCAGGCAGACAAATGACTCAGCCAGTTGACATCAGCCAGCCTCTGTCATCTGCCACCCCAGTGTTGGTACACTGGGTACATGATGAAATAGCCATGATGGCAGGTGTGGAGTCTATGCACATACCCAATAGTATGGGCTCCCTCTGATCAAACCTTCCCTAGCTAATGCTGCTGCTAATGCCACCAACAGAGACCAATACAGGGTCCTCAGAGTGTCCCCATCTCTTAAAAGACTTAATTGTCCACTTGGTGACAACTTGACTGCAATGAAACCCTTCCTCCTTGGAATGGTCAGTGGTTCATTTCAACAAAAATAGACACATATTCTAGAAATATATTTGTCTTTCTTGCCTGCAGGGCCTCGCTAGCACCACTGAGCGATCATGGGCTATTTGATCTACTAAAGTGGGATGCCAAATAGCATCACATCAGACCAAGATACCCACTTTACTCCAAACAAGATATGGGAATAGGCCTATTAGCATGGGATCCATTGGTCCTACACCACCAAAGCTGCAGGCCTGATACAGTGTTGGAACAGCCTGATGAGGCACAGTTAAATCACCAGCTCAGAAGCAATACCTTACAAGAGTGGGGTTTCATCCTGCAGGATATGATATATACTTTAAATTAATGATCTTTACATGGTACTATGTCTCCAGGAGGTATAATATATGGGTCTGAGAACCACTATATTAGGAGTAGACTAATTTACCATCACTATCAGTGACAAACTTGAGGAATTTGTGCTCTTGTCCCCATAAATCTGGGCTAGGGTATCAAAGCTCTTGGTTTCCAAAGAGGAATGCTTTCACCAAGAACCAGTAAGATTCCCTCTATACAATGCACTTTAGATTCTGCCTGGACATGTGATCTTCTTATATCAAGGAATTAGCAAGCAAGAAGGGTTGTCCCAAATTTGTCAGTGTAACTGACCCTGAATCATCATGAGGAGGTGGGACAAGTGCTAGACCATGGGGACAATGGGGACACGAGGAATGTGCTGGGTACCCATGTGATCCCCTTGGATGTCTCTTGCACATTTTCTTGGCAGTAAATAAGTGCAGTCACCCTGGCCTCAGAAGAGCATGTTGACAAGGGCTCAGACCCCTCAGGGATGAAAGTCTTAGTCTCAACATCAGGTAGACATTGAGACCAGCAGAGATGCCAGTTGAGGGTAAGAGCATCTACAACAGATAAGATTATGAAGATTACCCAGGCACTGCCCCCAGAATTTACATGAAGAGGTGGATCCAAGTGATGCAAGGGCTGGACTGTGGTGGACTCTGTGATACACCACTCTGATCCCACTGCAGGAATAAGGAAATTTGCACCCTGGCTGACATAAACGCTGCTGGAACACAGGCCCAGCATCTGCGCAAGTCCCCTCCAGCCCAGCCAAGGCTTCCATTGAGACCACATTGCAGCTTGACTTCTCTTTCTTTTCTCCCAGTCCAGCTTCCTTCCCTTCTCTTCCTTTCCTTGCTCAAACATTGACTCAAGACACTCCCTACTAAAGCCCCTACATGTTAATTTCCAACTCAGAGTCTGCTTTTGGGGAACCCAGCCTACAATATCTGCCTTTCCTCTTTGCTCCTACAACAATCTGTGCATTACTTTATTCCAGCACTTACCATGTTGTATTGCAAGTACTTGTTTATGCATCTATCTGCTGCACTATTCCATGACTTTCTGAAGATCAAGGACCATACCATTTGTATCTTCATCTCTTCAGTACCCAGCACGGTGCCTGGCTCACAGGTGGTGTCATAGATTCTGTTGGTGCCCCATTTAGATCCCTTTTAGTAGGCTGGTGCACCCATCCTTCAACTGCCGGAGTTTGCCTTATCCAAAAACTCCAGTGAAATCACATTTCTATCCTGGAGGGCAACCCACAGTGAAAGACTGATTGAAACAGATGTATAAAATATGCAGAATTCTGTGTTGCCATTCATGCTGCAGAGCCCCTCTGGGATCAGGCTGAGATTACATCAGCTGAAACCACATCTTTGCTTGGTATCCCCTCCTGCTCCATCCTGCTGCTCTCACGTCCTTACATTCTCTCCCAGGAGAAACCACTTAATGGTTCACTTGTACAAGAATCCCTGTCTTGGGCTTTCTCTCTACAGAACCTGACCTTAAACAGGCAGGTACCAAGCAAGCATTTACTGAACCAAACTAAACTGACCTAGTAGATCCCTCATTCTATAGTTGAGTAAACTCAGATCTAGAAAAGCTTAGAGACGTGTGTAAAGTAAACAGTTAGAAAACAGAGCTGGGACACAAACCAAGCTTTCCCAATCACCAATCCAACCTTTTTACCAAGATATGAAATTTATACAGAGGTGAATATGATCCCTATAGACTCTCCCAAATATGCATAAGCACCCTTTTCTCTAGAATTAATAATTAAACTCAACAAAACTAAAACGTAGAGCTAAGGTCATTAAAGTTGAAACACGAAACTACAAGCCCACTGGCTGTCTGAGTTTATCCTACTGGCCTTCCCATTACTGAATTCCCCCACCCCAACTTTTAACGGACTTAGAGGCTGTATTGTTAGGTTTTCAAAACCAGGAAATGTTTTCTAAATCATAAAATCTACTGCTGAGAACGACCAAGTAAAGTTAATAAACAACATCCCTATATTTTTCCACATTTCACCTCTCCGGTACTAAATCAATTCCAGTCCCAGCTGGTGGCCAGAAATTTCCATTGCCTCACAAGAAAAACAAGGAAGCAGGTTAAAAACTTCTGGTTTGAAGCCTGAAGCCAGTTCATGTCCTCACATACCTCCAAGTCAAACCCATTTTTTGCAGCCCCTAATAAATGTCTCAAAATAATAACGAGCAAATAGAAACACAAGTGACATTGGCTCCTGGGAGAAGAAAGGTGATCCCTACCTCCAGGGAAGGAAAAGATGTGATTTCAGCACCAGTGAAACAAATCAAGTTGAACCAAAATCAGAGATGACTTTTGTGTGCTTAAAGAAAAGGTGAAATTATTGAATAAAAGACAGAGTTTGGCGGTAAGGTAGATAAAACACTTTATATAAAACATTTATATTCTGCAACTTCTCCCAGGAGAGTGATTATTTTATTCATTGTATCGACCTTAGAATTGATTCCCATTCCTTCTTCCAAACTACATCTTTCTGGTTTTTTGTTTGTTTGATCAGGAAATTACAGTAGCTTGATTATCAATTGGGAAACGTAGACCACACCAGAAGCACTTGGCCTAGTCAAGGGAGTTTTCAGGCAATGCAGTGGCTCCTGGGAAGACCTGGAGAGTGAAGCAGAGAAAAAGGGGTGTGGGGGAGGAAAGAGAGGTGGGACAGGAGAGAAGGGAGAGGTGGATGCAAGGGACCAAAGGCCCTGCCTAGCTGAGTGCAGGGTGAGGAGCAGATAGCCAGGGTGCACTGGTATTAGGGGCACAGGGCAAATGGTCATAGGGCAAATGCCACCCTATCCATTTGAAAGGCCTTCCCTAACCATTCCATTTAAAGTACTTTGACACACATACTCACAAGTGCACACACGCCAGAAGTTCTTATCGTAATCTCTGATTACCTCCTTTATTTGCTTTCTTGGTAATTATTCAGCCCTAATGCCACACCACCCCAAAGATTCTGTAAGATTCTGAGGTCAGAAGCCTTTGTTAGTCTTGACTGCTGCCTAATTCTCAGTGCCCACAACAGTGCCTGGCAAATATTAATAGTAGGCACTCAATACTTGGAAACCAAGGTGCAGTTTGGACTCTATCCAAAGAGAGCTAGACAGGGATCAAACAGGGAAATGGCTTGATCAGATTGCCATTTGGGAGATGACTCCAGCTGAAATGCAGACTGGAAAAAGGTGGCAGGGTGCAGGGAAGCAGAGAGAGGGAGAAGCGGATGGGTTCAAGAGATACTGAGATAGGATTATCAGGGTAGGGAGAAGTGAGAAGACCACGGAGCAATCCAGATTAATTTCCAGATTTCTGGCTTGGTGTCCACTTACTGAGATGGGAAACTTGGGAGGCAAAGCTTTGGTTTCATTTTGCTTTGTTTTGTTGATACATATATGACAAGAAATTCTCAAAGAGCATTTGGGGAGCAAATGAATGACCAGCTGGATCCCTGAGGGCAGGGAGGGGCTTATGAACTATATTAAGGAGATTGAACTTTATTCTATAGACAATGGAGAAGTACTAAATGATTTTCAGTTAGCAAGAGACAGATCAGTTCTGTGCTTTAGAAAGATTGGTCTGGTGGCTGTGCAAGTTGAAAACTGGAGTAGGAGAGATACTATTAATAATTAGAAAAGTATTTTGAAAAAAGATTTCAGGATTGTTTGCTTTCACTGAAAATTAGAATTAACTTTTCATAATATCATATTTTCACTAATTTTAAATTGTGCTTTTTTTACGTGTTACCACTCTTTCAAATATATTCTACAACTATAATAAGTGTAGAAGTTTATTTATTTATTTATTTATTTGAGATAGGGTCTCGCTCTGTTGTCCAGGCTAGAGTGCATCATCATAGCTCACTGCAACCTCAAACTCCTGGGCTCAAGCAATCCTCTTGCATCAGACTCCTACGTAGCTGAGACTACAGGCACATACCACCATGCCGGGCTAATTTTTTTATTTTTTGTGGAGACAGGGTCTAGTTATGTTGCCCAGGCTGGTCTCAAACTTCTGGCCTCAAGCAATCTTCCTGCCTTGGGCTCCTAAAGTGCTAGGATTACAGGCTTGAGCAGCTGTACCTAGCCTAGAAGTTTATTTTTAAATTTTAAATTAAAAAACAACAAAAACAAAACTTCTCTACTAATTTGCATTATACAAAGTCTAAGATGAAGTCCTAAGAGGAGGACTTGCATTATAAAACAGCTCTTACTCATGCTGTATCATTTGAGATTAATAACTTCCCTTGGAAGTGAAGTGGGAGGAAAGGAAGGAAAGCTACATTTTGCCCCACAAATCTATTCTTAACAATCTCTACAGTGTTTTATGGTGTCGACATTGTATACATATCAAACAAAGTTGGATATTTATCCAAGAGATAACTCACTTCATCCAGAGCATCTGAGAAAGAAGAAAACTTACAGGTAAGAAATAACTTAGCACAAACATCCAACATACCCAACCTCCTTTATTCATTGAAAGAAAACCCCAACAGGGAAAATTCTAAAAGTCTCTGTTACAAAACATGGGTCCACTAAATTTAAGTTGGGACAGAAAATCAATGAGGGAAGATTCTGTAGCCTGCTCATGGCTATAGGACAGGCAGGTGACCAGGTGTCCAGAGGGCTGGTGTGAGGGGAAGCTCTGGCACCAAATCCCTCTGCCGACGCTGTTGGAGGTGGGCAGAGAGGAGAGGGTAGCAGGCCCAGGCCCACTGTGAAGATGCAGATCTTGGGTTTCCAGGCAGAAGCAGGGCAATCTATAACCCTGGACTTCTTTGCAGAACATGACCTACCAGGCTCTCATCTATTCATTTGTTCTCCATATATTAGCCTTCATGCAATTTCTCTGTGCTAGGACTTCAGGTTACTAAGAAAAAAAAATAGCAGTTAGCCTGCCTTTAGCTCCTCTCAATGGGGCATTCCCCAGGCCCACATGGCCGTGCAGATTGTGCCCAGTGCAACTCCAGGGGGAGTCTCTGATGCAAGTAGCACCCCCTAGAATTGTGCAGTGAGGCAGTCCTGGTGCCCTGCCTGCCCTCGAGCTGACAATGCTCTCCTTAGTGCCACAGAGCCTATGTCCTATCCTGGATGCCCCACGTGTGGTGTTTATGTGTCTCTGTGTTTGCTCCCCTGCTAGTGTGGGGTTTTCCAGGCCCCAGCCACAGGCATGGGAGTCAGCGCTGAAGCCAGGCTTGCTCTTCACAGGGTGAGAACCATCCCTACAACTCCTGGCGTGATGCTGCTAGCTCTTCCAGCCCCTCACTCCTCTCTGATGGCACCTGCCATCTTATGCCCCTGTCAGAGTTACATGGCTCTTGTATTACTTCTTTTACTAGGATACAAACTCCCTGTATAAGTTTCCTATTGCTGCTGAAATAAATTACCACAAATTGAGTGGCTTAAAGCAACGCAAATTTATCTCACAAGTTCCAGAGATCAGAAGTCAGAAATGGGGCTCACTAAGCTAAAATCAAGGTGTCACCTTCTGGAGGCTCTAGGGGAAAATCTGTCTTCTTGCCTTTTCCAGCTTCTAGAGGCCACCTGCATTCCTGAGCTTGTGGCTCCAGTCAGTAATCACACCACTCTGACCGTCTGTTTCCCTTGTCACATCTCCTTCTCTGACTCTTTTTTTTTTTTTTTTTTTTTGAGACAGAGTCTCACTCTGTTGCCAGGGCTAGAGTGCCGTGGCATCAGCCTAGCTCACAGCAACCTCAAACTCCTGGGCCCAAGCAATCCTCCTGCCTCAGCCTCCTGAGTAGCTGGGACTACAGGAACGTGCTACCACGCCAGGCTAATTTTTTCTATTTTTAGTTGTTTGGCTAATTTCTTTCTATTTATAGTAGAGACAGGGTCTCCCTCTTGCTTAGGGTGGTCTCAAACTCCTGAGCTCAAGCAATCCTCCCGCCTCAGCCTCCCAAAGTGCTAGGATTACAGGCGTGAGCCGCGGCACCTGGCCTCCTTCTCTGACTCTAACACTCCTGTCTCTCTCTCATAAGACCACTGTGATTGCATTTATAGCCCACCCAGATAATCCATCTCAAAATCCTAAATTTAATCACATCTGCAAAATCACTTTTGCCATATAAAACAACATATTAACCTGTTCTGAGAATTAGGACATGGACATCTTTGGGGGCCTTTTTTCTGCCTACTACACTCCCCAGGGGCTTCCTATCATTCAGTCACCCACGTTTACTGAGCATCAGTTATGTGTAGGTTACTGGACTAAGTGCTGGGAATACAGAGGTCAATAAAGCAGTAGTATTGGGAAGGACCCCAGGAGCAAAGGTAGGGAGAGTTTTTTTTTTGTTTTTGTATTTTGTATGCCCTGGACAGCCCTATTTAAGAAGAAAAAATGAAAACTAGGAAATTTTAAAGAAAAACCTGGACGTTTTGGCTTCTCTAGAAAAACCAGCTGTCAGGGCACAGGGAGATCTGAGAGGGCAGTGAATGGCACTGGGGGACAGATGGGGTGGTGATGGGCCAGGAGCCTGCAACTCACACCTTCCTCTCAAAGCCACAGGCACACAGCCCCAGGCCTCCAGCTCCCCGCCAGTCCACCCCGGCAGCCAGGCAGGAGGGGCAAGGGAGGCGGCAGAGGAAGATGGAGGAGGAAAGAAGGAAGGCAGGCAAGGAGCTGAGAAGAGAGCCACCCCTACCCACCCCCCTTGACAAGCGGAAGGCTGAGGTCCTCTCCTACAGCCGCGGGTCCTGGCTGGGACATTACTCTAAAGCTCCTAACGAAACCTGCAAGCACCCTAACAGCAACGACACTGTCTATACCTAAAACGAAGTAAATAAGACTTCAGAATTTAATCCAAATACTACAGCGATACAAGGCCTTTGATGTAAAATGTGTTCTTTAAAAAAGTCTCCAAGGGAGTCTTTTGTTGAACTGAATTCCACTTCAAAAAGCCACGGAGGACGGGAAGGCCCAAATGCAGGGCTCAATCATGAAAAAGTCTAAACAATCATTCTTAGTACTCTGCAATGTCTGAAAAGTGCCACAGAAATGTAAAGCACTTCTACCAATTGGGCCCAGGAAATCTAAGCTATTGTGGCAGGACTTAGGGGACAATGGGTCGGTGACCAAAGAATTCCCGCAGTGAGTTTAGGGCCCCACGGCCGTGAAGGTCACGTGCGGCCCAGGACCTCAGGCCGGGCGGGGTGAGGGGCAGAGCTAAGAGGATCGGAAGGGAAGACGGCAGGAATCACCCATTCTGCCGGTCGGAGTGCAGCCAGGACTCCAAATCCTCTGGGGGGACCGCGCGCGCGGGGCCGAGGGACAGGCCCGGACTAGGCTCGCCCGGACGGGCCCGGCCGCACGGGACGGGGAGTTGGAAGTTTCCGCCGCGGGGCCGCGCTGTCTCCTCCCCCGGCCGCCCGGCTCAGGAATGCTCGGCTTCGGGGTTGCAGTCGGAGTCGCCGCGGGAGGAGCCCGGCCGTGCGTTTCCCGGGCCCCCACCCCGAGCACTATGGGACACCCCCTGCCCGCGCCCTCCTCCCTGCTCGCCCACCTCTCGGAGCGCGCGGCCGGCCGGCGAAGGGACGGGGAGGGGAAGTTTGGGGCGCCTACCTCCGAGCGCCCCGCGCGCCCCGCACAGCCCCAGGCAGGCGGCGAGCAGGACGAGGCGGCGGGCCCCGAGCCGCCCCATCCCGCCGCGGCGGCCCCGCGCTCTGCGCTCGCTCCCTGGAGGCGGCAGAGCCACCTGCGCCGGCCCCTGCACGCCCGCCGCCCCGACCCGGGCCAGGCGAGGGGGCCGCCCCCAACCGCTCGGGGGCCGGACGGGGCGGGGAGAGCCTTTTGCAACCTGCAGCTGTCGCGCCCGTCAGCGCGCAGAGCCGGCCAGGCCTTTACCGCCATCCTTCCTCCCGCCCCACGGGGATGGCGGCATCAAAGTGGCCTGGTGGCGCCAAAAGGTACCGAGGGGACGTGGCTCCCGCCCTGCCAGGCCGAAATCTGCGATGGAGTTAAGCGTGCGTGTGTGAGCAGATGATTGTGAGAAGATGTAGAATGAGGACGGCAGGCTGGGGTTGGTATAATAGGAGGGAGAAGGATCCCTGGAGGAGGTAGGACCCTAACCCGGTCTTGAGGCAGGTGGTTCCCCCATGGAGTGAGCTTCAGGAGGGCAGAGGGTTTGTTTTCTTCACTGCTGTGTCGCCAATGTGTGCCAGGTGCATACGCATCAGTAAATACGTATTGGATGAGTAAGAGTGGAAGGAGGGAAGGCGAGCTAATTATTCCTTCTCAAATGTGAGCCTTATTTTTGTTGCTTTTTAAAGCACGGTCTCTAAATTATTTCATTGAATTTTTTGAGCAACTGTCTATCAGAAGAATTAATCAAGACCCAAGCTCGTGTGTGGTGGACATCACCTCCTGATTTTTGGCCCATGATCATAGATCATAGACAGGAAAAGCCCCCACCCAGATCTCAGGCTTCTGGTAAAAACTGGCTTAAGCAGAGCCTGGGGAGGACCGCGGCTGACGGAGAGGAACCAAGAACCTTCTATTATATTAACAGAATCGGCTCCTCTGGGCAGCATTTCTTCAACTGTGTTCTCTGCAACATCGGTGCTGGTCAAAATGCCAATGCATGTGCTACAAGAACAGTCAATGCTAGTGCTATCTGGGTCCTAATGAAATTAATGATGACTTCATTTCCTTTGTTTAATTCTATATTAAAGTGTTTTTTAAGCATAGAATCAAATTTTGACCTTTCTTCAGCAGATGATCTGTGGGACCACAGGTTTACTTCTGAGCCGACATATGTTTTCTACTCAGCCATTCTCCTGGGAACTCTCCCACTTTCTTCAGGGGAACAGCTATCTGCTCCTGCCCCCACTATGTGTGGAAAATGAGAGTTGGCATCCCATTCACCCGCCACAGTGAGAGGTCAGAGAGTGGGCTCTTCACACAAGCCGGGCCAATCAATTCCAATTTGAAGACTTTCAGGGAAGGCTTCTAGGGAAGAGCATCTGCTCCTCTCTGGAGGAGAAGCAGGGGAGCTATAGGTAGCCAAGCTCTCTGCCTTTTCAAAGAGGCCAGCCTCCAGTAAGAAGAGGGCAGACTTAAGGATTTGCAGAGGGGGAGAAGCCTGAGAAATCTGAAGCATGAGGAGGATTCTATGTGTCACTGCTGGTTTGAAGATAAAGGGAGTCACATGAGAAGGTCAGTGGCCTCTAGGAGTGATAATCAGCCCCTGCCTGGAGCCAGTAAGGAAACGGTTGGCCTCAGACCTACAGCAAGGAACTAGATTCTGTTACCAACCTGAATGAGCATGGAAGTGGATTCTTCCCCTAAATCATATGGCTGATACCTTGACTTTGGCCTTGTGAGACCTTAAGCAGAGCACTGAGCTGAACCTGCCTGGACTTCTGACCTACAGAACTGTGAGATAATAAGTGGATGTTGTCCTGTGTTTGTTTCGTTACGCAGCAATAGAAAACTATAATATATTCATCTGCAACCTCATAAATGATGTGACGAGAAATTAATAATTCAGTAATTTAAATCTGATTATTTTCTAGTTGTAGAAAGAAATCTGGAGAAAATAAATTCAGCTTGCTATTCTTCCAAAGACTAAATAAAGATGTATTTGGTGACTGGAGTAAAAAAAAAAAAAAAAAAAGATTTGCAGCATGGACCTGGGATGTAGCATCTGCATTCATTCCTGAAGCCAGCTGTACTTTGATCTTTTCTGAGATTTGGTTACATGAGTCAAGTCCCCTTTTAACCTAAGCTAGCTCAGGTTGGGTTCTATTACTTGTAACCAAAAGAAACCTCTCAACTTTAATCCAAGCATGATTTACATCTTACTAGCTATGGTTTGTGTTCTGCAGGCCATAAATTTGCAAGTCCTGAGGTGAAGAGCTGACTTCCAGCTGGCAGATGATGAACTCTAGCATGAGTGCCAAGGACACTGTCTGTCCTCAGCTGAGATTCCCTTGGCACTCATGATTGCCTTACATGCTGTTGACTTTCTCTGCAAGTCCCTGCAGCTCTCTGCATGAGGGCTTACTCTGGATACAGGAACATGCTTCGCCCATGTATGCCCAAGACAGGCCAGGTGTAGATGCTTACAAGCAGCCCTCAACCAATGACGGAAGGGAGTTGGTAAACAAATATCCAAAATTCCTCACGCTCGGGTGGGACAACTCCAAAGTGGATTCTGAACAGTCTCCTAGAGGATTGGGCTCTAGGAGTCAACTGTGGTAACCTGCTCATTGATGTGAGTACTTGGGAAAATCTCTTCCCTATACTGAGTCACCAAACCAAAAACTGTTGGGATTGGAAGGAGCTTCTGAGATTGATCCAGAAACAGCCATGTTGTGTTTAAGAACCTGGCCACTGGCTTTGCGCCCCAGATTCACCTCTCTTAGCCTCTGTGAGCATTGATACTATTCTGCTACATTGTTTCTTATCTGCAATATGGGCATATTGATAGTTCCTACCTCATATGGTTGTTGTGAGGATTAGTTAATATGTTTGGAAATTCAAAAATGGAGCTAAAGAGGTAGAGAGATCTCCCCTAAGATCTGTGGCTCTTCTGCCTAAGGCACATGAGCCCAAACCCATCATTTTATACAACTTCGTCTCTGAATTGCAAGGACAGTTGCATCAGTTCTTTAGATTCAAACTAAACTAGAACAGAATTTCAGAGTAGCTTGAAGGGTCTAGCTAGTGGTCCCCAGGCCTCTGGCAAGAACCATAAAAGCTGCCTGGGCAGGTGGAGTTCTACTGATGGCCTCCCTGGACTCACTCCTGTCTTCTAGTTACTTTGCATCCTCTCCTCTCCCCCATCAAATGCTGTGTGCTTTATCAGTGTTGTCCAACTGACAAGCAAGAAATGAGTAATCAGCTGCTGACAAGTATCTAAAAGGGAAACCAGCCAAAAAGGATTCGATTTTCCAGGCTCCGCACAAACCTGTTACTCTCAGCCACTATGGTCTCCCACGTTTACAGCTCAGCATAATCTAAACACAAACTGCGTCTCTGCTTCTTCCCTCTTAAAGCATGGAGATCATACCAAATCTCTACAGTCCTTCCAGCCTTAGATTTCTAAACAAATGGAAAATCTCTCCAGGAGGAATATGAGCTAATAAGCACAGAAGCTGGACCCACCACAGGCTGACTGTGTCCTACCAAAAGCACTGGAGGTGAAGTTTGTGACAAAAGTCTGCCCGGGACTGAGAGACCAGTTTAGCTCAGGTTGATCCAGGCATGCAGAATTTCTTCTGGCAGGCTCAGGTACCCACATAAATCTAAAAGCACAGGCAGCATAAAAAAAGATTACCTACAAAGGCCCAGGCTGCCACCAGTGTCTCCCAAAGAGGCCTCTACTCAAATGCCACCTCTGGCTGAGAACACAGCCCTGGTACCTTAAACAACCTGAGTGCAAATTCTAGTTTGCATACTAGTAAGTGACATTATTGGTATGTGACCTTGGGCAAATCACTCAAATATGCCAGTTGTTTCCTCATCTGTATGTAAAATGAAGATAACCATGCTGATCCCATAGGTGGATTGTGTGGTTTATTGGACTCCTGAGGACTGAGTATTGAACATGGCACCTGGCTCATGGTAAGAACCCATCAGGCACTATAATTATACCTGGGAACCCAGCCAAACCTGTGGGCCTTCTTTGTCAGCTCTGGGCATCCCTGGCTAGACACGCACTCCTGAGAATGAGCTATCTCTTATCTTTTCTTCAGTATGGAGGACTGTTTCATTTTCCTCCTATGGATTTAGCCACATATACTGCCAAAGATGACCCATGTGATCCATGTTAATAATCTCTAGCATCCTCCACAGTTCACAGCACTAAGGGTTTTCTTGGGGCTGAAGTCCCCTGGACCAGGTGGGTAGGAGTTGTCACTCTGATCCTAGATGTGTGATAAGTCACATACCCTGCGCCAACCTCAGCTTCCTTCCCTCTAAGATGAACAGGATGGATTGAATGATCGATAAACTCCCTTAAGAATCAACATTTTATGATTCTGATTGGTTATCATTGCCATCAGGGCAACGCCACCAATTTAAATAGAACCTTTTTAAGTAGCCCACAGGGAAACTCAAGATATTTGAGTTTCTTTAATTTCTTTACACAAACTAATGAGGCAATTGCTATTAAACTTGAAGCTTTTAATTTAGAAAAATCATTCAAAGAGTCAAAAAGAGAAGACTAGAAATTATCTCCTTATAAAGCCCTCTACTTACTCCTCTTCTTTAAAGTAGTTCAAACTTTTTAAATGCCTCAAAGATTGAATGTGGTCTCCAGCCAATTTCCAGGGCATTTAAAATGGCTCTAGAGCAACAAGAAATTAAGATGTTCAGTTGTTGGGGAAAACCCATTGTTTATGGTGACTCTAAGGATGCTTCTTTATAGTGCCTGGTCAGGAAATCCACCCACATAAGGATCGCACTCTAATCCAGTCATTTTGACTGGCACTCTTATAATTCTAGTAAAAGGAATTATTCCATCCAGATATTGACTTGAACACTATTCACCCAGAAATGAAGGTATAGAAAGCAGAGAATGAATACAGGGATGTGCATTCATTCAACAGATATTGAATTTTTCCAAATGCAAAAAGCACACAGGAGATGGCATGGTGCATACACAGAGATCAGTTAGATTCCCTGCTAAAACTCAGCTTGATTTCTGTTTTGAGCCCAGGAGTTCGAGTTTACGGTAAGCCGTGGTAGTACCACTACACTCCAGCCTGGGTGATAGGGCAAGACCCTGTCTAAGTCAATAAATAAATATTTCACTTGTATTTGCTACATTAAGGAGCCTGTCTAGGAATGCTAAGAATTCTCATGGAACCCACCCTACTCCCAGATTAGTTAACAAATATTTGAATTTAAACCGATTTCTTTGAGGCAATGGCTGTGACCTCAGTGAGCGTTGATGTGAGAGGTGGACTCTCAGAAGTCGCTGCTAGTTTTAGAAATACCGGTCTTGGAAAGAGTACCTCGGGATGCTTCCAATCTCCTAGGAAGTCAACAGAAGGAAGGAAGGAAGGAAGGGCAAATGAAGCTTTCTTAGAATTTTCTGCATAGATTAAATTCTCTGAGTTCTAGGAAGCTGCCCCAGGAAAGAGGGATCTTTTGAGGACCTTTGCCAAGGATTCTGAATTTCTCAAAAAAACAGGACCTCTCTCTTCCTGCAGAAAGTACAGCGATTCCAGCTAAACCAACTACCTCCAGCAGCTAAGAAGTCCCTTGTTACCCTGAAGAACCCACACTCAGTCCCACAATCTGACACAAACTCAGTGACCAGCAGCACCTACAGGAACTGTCTATACCCAGGTAAAGAAGGAGAACTCTACCCAGCCCCCAGGGGAGTATCTCAAGGTAGCTCCTCTGAGCAGAAAGGAGAAAATGTTCTCCAAACAGGAAAGTGCAGATGTATTTTGCTCTTCCTTGACTTGTGAGAAGATAAACACTTTATGGGATATTTTACCCCAAAAGAAAACCCAGAGCTAATAACATGGAGGCTGAGGCATACTTAGTAGCAGGAGGGGGAGTTAGGGAAACCATAAGAGGACTGGACTGGGGCCAGGGTGACTCCGCAGAAGCCTGAGCTCTTTCAGCCCTTTTTGTCCCCTATGAGGCCAGATAGCCCCCAAGGCCCAAGTTCAAATAGTAGCTGCCAGGAGGAGAGGAGTAATGCAGCCAAAGAGCAGTTTTGGTAACTGCCCCATTATTTAAGGAGGTAGCTTTTCTAGTAGGCTGTATAACCCCTGGCTACATGAGTGGTAACAGGTTCAAATCCCAGCTCTACCATCAGCAAGGAAAGTTACTTAGCCTCAGTTTTATCATCTGAGAAATGGACATAGTGTAGTACCTACCTCCATAGGGATATTGTAAGGTTAAATGAGATTATCCACAAAAAATGCTTGGCACATAATGGTGGGCAGCTTTTTGACCGTTAACTATTCCTGTTGCTTTTAAGCAAAGTGAGATATTCTTTCCTTGAAGCATACTGTTCAAAGACATGTAAATTCCAAGAGGAAAAGGAAATAGCTGGATGTTAAGGGACACAGGGATTTATTTTATTTAAAAAATATTACTCCACCATACTAGTTTGCTTGCAAGGAACAGAACCCCACTGAAGGGGCCTTCACTGGGACTAAAGGCCATGCACGGTGACCAGGAGGAAAGCAAGAGCCCTTTCTGGTGTGTGAGCTGGACTTTAAAGAGTGGGCCAGCAGAGATGGTGTAAGGGGGACCCAGGGGTCAGGGGCTAGTACTTCCAACCTGTTCTTTCCTCCTCAGGAGGCAGCTTCTATCCCAGGGATAACAGGAGAAGGATCGAGAAGGAGGAGGGTGGTGTCTCAGGATGGCAGGAGTGTGTTTAACTTCTCAAGTTTGTCCAGTTCATCACGTACACAGGTGGGTTCTTCCCCACCAGCAGCACCCGTGCTGTGTGTCTGGTGCTCCACCCTGTCTTGAGCTTATGAGTGTCCTAGGGACTGTGAGAGGCAATTTCCATGTGATGGAATAAACTGGGGACCAAGGTAGGACCTTGATTCACCACCATCAGTGATTCCCAGCAAAAGCAAAGTCCTCCCTTGACACCAGCAGAAGTAGCACACTTGGTCCCAGACACAGCACAGGCAGGTGGGTTCTCTCCGATGGAGACCGGGCAGTCCATGAACTGAGGCTTAGCAGCCAGGTGGCGTCTCCGGGTTTGGCCAGGCCACCCACCTGGCAGCAAGGCCTTTCCACCTTTGCCAGATTCCTGAGTCAGCTCTTGGGGGGTTTCATAACCTTCCTGCTTCTATTCTGTCCTCCTCCCCCATTCCTAGTCACTTTCTCCCTGGCCCAGGATGATCTGTTTGACCTTGGGAAGAATCAACTCTCTCCCCTCTGCTTTTGGCCATGCTTTTGTCCATTGCCTCACAGAGGGATGCAGGGAGCAGAAAGTACACAGAGCACCTGCGCTATTGTTGCTTTTGTCTGCCAAAAACCTAAACCCTTACACGTATGGGATTCATAGTCACAATGATAACTACCTGTTTGGATGGCAAGTGAAAGGATGCTCACAATGAGAAAAGCTGTAAATTAATCTCTCAAATGATGATTCCAGCCACTTCTGGTTATTGGGCAACACTGTGGGTAAAGCTGACTGGTCTATCCTTCTACCACTTCTACAACACAGCATTCAGATCAAAGATTTGGCATTTAGGAGCATCCTGAAGCCTGAATTCAGCTTATCCAGGGGCTGGTTCATGAGACCTAAACTCACCAGAAGGCTGGGTATGGTCAGAGAGGAAGATGAGGGGAACCAGGGAAGTGCAGGGTGTCTGAAGTAAAATAGGAGAGTTGCAAGGAGTGACTGTGGTCCCAGAGATAAGCCTGGGGAAGAGCCCATAGGATGGTCTCTGGTGACACAGTGAGAATAGTTACTGCAGAAGTTGAGGACAGAAGTCAGTTGGCAACGGTTTATCAAAGGAGTGAGGAAGTCCTAGAAGTTGATGGTATGATATACATTTGAGGAATTTAACTTCCAAAAACCTGCATGTTTCTCCTGGTTATCACTTCTTGCTTTGCTGACAAAAATGAATAGCTTCCCATTGAAGGAATGTAAAAACTTTTGATATTATGTGACTTAATGCAATTATAGGAGTCAAACCACCATCACATTTCAAAACGTTTCTTAAACAAAATGAGAAGACTAGGCTATCTGGCCTCTGAGGTCCCTGCCAGCTCTGACATTCTGTGATGCCTTGAACCTTTGGGCCACCAGAGCCCTTTCAGTAACTCAGAATACACAAAGATGGCTCTTGTCAGTAGCCGCAGTGGGAATTCTTACAACCTTCCCGCAACTGGGGAATCCTCTGCTCCTGACTGTCCATCTCCTGCTTATCTCTGCTCAGGGTCTCTGTCAGGCCACAGGCTGTGATGTGAAGCCACCCACAAGTGATGAGGGGGCCCATGTGGCCAGCTCTGAGTGGCAAAGTGCTCTCTGCAGACCCTCCCACAAGGTCTGTATGGAGAGAAAGGAACACTTATCCACTATTGGTGGGACTGCAAACTAGTACAACCTCTACGGAAAGTAGTACCGAGATACCTCTAAGAACTAAAAGTAGACCTACCATTTGATCCAGCAATCCTGGGTATTTACTGGGTATTTACCCAAAGGAAAAAAAATCTATAAAAGAGACATCTGAACTTGAATGTTTATAGCAGCACAATTCACAATTGCAAAGATGTGGAAACAAGTGCCCATCAATACATGAGTAGATTAATAAAATGTGGTATATGTATACCATGGAGTATTACTCAGCCATAAAAAACATAGTGAACTAATAGCTCTTGTATTAACCTGTATGGAACTGGAGACTATTCTTCTAAGCAAAGTATCACAAGAATTGAAAAACAGAGTGTACTATTAAATTGGAACTAATCGAACAACACCTATGTGCACATATGGAAATAAAACTCATTGGAAATCAAGCTGGTGGAGGGGGGAGGAGAAGATGGGTAAATTCAC
>CAUYPO010007240.1:0-42329 GCA_963574435.1 Cheirogaleus major
TCATCTCCCCACTTGAACACTGAGTAGCTCCTGTCCACATGGAGAATTAGGAAACTCGTGAGGAGGAGCTATAGCAAAATAGAAAACCTCAATCCCGCAGCAGGGGGCCGTCTGAAGATGCAGCACAATTAGGACATTTCGGGGACTCACGCTGCCCTCCCAGCTCTGATGTTACTTCAGAAGATGGGACACAAGATATGGAAAAAGGGCTCCACATCTACTCACCATCAAATTGGTACTGACTGTTTAAAACTATGGTGCTCAAATGGTGGTAGTGTACACCAGGGTTTCGGGAGGGAGGGCAAGACCCACATCATAGGGATGTGGAGAGCATTGTGGGGAGGAAGGGCATAACTCTAACCCTTCTTAGGGTGAGGCAAAGTTATACAATGTATCCAAAGTGTAAAAAAAAAAATCTTTTGTCAGATGGAGGGCAGGCAGGAGTGGGGAGGAAGTGTAGAGTTATATAATGTGAGCCGTGCGCGCCACCTGGGGATTGAACTCGCTTGGAGCTCTGGCATGTGGGGGGAAGGAGTGGTAGGGGCTATATATGTAACCCTAACAATATTTGTACCCCCATTATATAATTGATGAAATAAAAGGATAAAAAAAAGTTGGCACACACAAAAAAAGAAAGACTCACGGCCTTAGCATATAGTTGTACTGACAGCTTAGATGTATTACTGAGATGTAGTTAGGATGCACAGCTGGATCATGGGGATAAAGATACAGGTTGTGGCTGGAGGAGTCCATGTGCAGGATTCCTCATGCTCTCTCTTTCCCATGAGGGGTCATACATAGTGCTTCTTCCCCCAGCGTCAGAAATGCAGCGACATTTGTGTGTAGTTTCTGTCCAGGAAACCCATCAGAGACTCAGCTCCCAAGGTTTTTATTGGAGATTAGTCACATAGGTACCCTCTGCTTACAATACACCAAAATTCCAGACTCCTGAAGGAAAGTAGGTGTCTTAATCTATTTCAGCTTCTATAATAACATACTATAAACTGGGTGGCTTATCAACAACAGAAATTTATTTCTCATAGTTCTGGAGTGTGGGAAGTCCAAGACCAGAGAACTGGCAGATTTGATGTCTGGTGATGGCCTGCTTCCTGGTTCATATATGACCATCTTTTCACTGTAACCTCACATAGCAGAAGGGGCAAGGGGTCTCAGGCCCCTTTTGTAAGGGCACTAATCTCATTCATGAGGGCTCTCCAGTATTTCAACATGTGAATTTTGGAGGAGCACAAGCATTCAGATTATAACAGTAGGTGTTCAGCATAAACTATATTGTTTGTACAAACAGTTTAGGTACAGCAAGTCACCCTTATTGTTTAGGGAAAATATTCTATCAATATATGGAACTCTTTGTCAGCCAAGTTCCCAGAAACCAGCTAAGGGCCAGGCTTGTAAGCAGATCTTTCTAAGGCTGGCAGTCTCAGGACTTTGCTGTTAACTCTTTTCTGCACAGAAACCTAAAGGTAGATAAAAAAAATGGTGTTACCAGTCTTTTTACTGTCCTAAAAGATAATGCAATAGTTTGCCCAGCACAATAATAAAGGATAATGATTTATTTCACTATTATATTATCTTTCTAGGTGATTCCATGACTCTCCAATTTTCTTATTAGTCTTTCATTTTATAGTATAATTGGCTATAGTTAATGAGTAATGATAAAATAATATCTAGGATGATGAAATGGCATAAGATAACTAAGATCCCATAATGTGTCTTAGGTTTATTTATAAGAGTCCAATAGATCATATGGTAATTATAAAATGAAATGAATTTTATTCTACTAAACAAAAATTAGATTTTTTCTTTGAAAAACCTGTAAGACAGAGTAAAAGTTATGAAATAGCAATCTTTACCAACTAGTCATAATTGCTTATATAATAAACTCAAATACTAAAATTTGGTCCTTTGGATCCTCATGGTATATACCAAAGTAAACCAAATGCTGATATCTATTTACTAGTTCTTAGTATTTTGGAGAGCAATCAGCACTATTAACTATTCAGCTTAGCAACAAGAGTAGGCATAAATATAATCTAAGATATTTTGTAATATGTTCAAACAATATATTTTGATATGCTAATGACCACTAATGAGTAGCAGTATTCAAGTAAACATTTAGGATGAGAATAGGCATTAATAAAGATATAACAACTTGCTGAAAGTATAGCAATTTGGAAGTCACTTCATTTTCAGAAATAAAACATGTACTTTCTGCTTTTCTATTTCTTTTGCTTAGCATTGAAAGTTTTTTTTTTTATGTTCTTCTTGCTTCTCAAATCACAAGCAGGAATAATGTAGGAGAAAAAAAAATTTCAAGTATAGCTTGTTTGAAAGAGGAAAATAACTGATTTTTTTAAAAACCCAGTACATTTTAATCTATATGTTATGGTTTGCTGATTTTTTTGGTTAAAAATCCTATTCTACACATGGTACAACACTATTTCTAAATATTTATGTACGTATATAAGCTAAAAAAGGTTTATCCTGCATTGTGTTATATATTATTGACTTCATGAGAAAGTCTGAAGGTTAGTATTGACTTCTTAAATATTGGAGCTAAAAGTAGGCTTTTGCTGGAGTATTGCCTCCACAAATTAATAGCATTTATGAATATATACCCCCAGATTTTGAAGTATTTTGAAAGTATCAAGTAGTATGTAATTTAAACGTGAGATTTTTATTAATAAAAAGCACATCGAACATTACATTGTTGGGTGACGTTGCATGATGAGGTAGGAGGTATTCATAGGTGTGTACAGCAGTAGCTTACTGAGAGTGACGTGCCAGCCAGTAAACCAGTTATTTGTCTCTCTACAGTAGTTTGATTAAAAAAAAAAAACCCAAAAAACAAAAACTTGATTAGAAAACAAAACAGAAAGTAATGAGTTTGGCCTCATGAACCTTAGCCTTCTTTCCAATCTTGGCTTTGACAGTTATACTTATTGAGCTTTCTGCATAATATGGGATTACAAAGAAAGATTTATGGCCTGTTCCCTGAAGAAGTTTATAATCGGATCAGAAATACCTAACAAAGGCAGCCTTAAGATTCTACAGCATCATTTAGTAATTTTTTCAGTGATTTTAAAAGTAACACCAGCTCAGTGATTTGCTATTTTTCCATGCAGCAGTCACATTTGACTTATCTTTGTGATGAGAGGGACAGCAGAGATCGAAATGGCAGTGAATGCTCACTCATCTTCAGGTCTCTTCCTCAGAGACTCCTTCCCGGTCTTTACTAGATTGTAAGGTATATGAGATCCTAGATAGTATCTATTTTTGCCCACCATTATATCACTTGTGCCTTGCACTGTGTCTGCCATGTAGATCCTCTGTAAATATTTGTTAAATCACTGTATTTAGGTTTAGCGTGGCCTTTGTGTCCTTGTGTCCCCTTAGCATACTTGTCTTCATGTCCTATTGTATTCAGGGTTCTTAATCTCTAAGTGAATCCCTTCCTTATTCTGGTAAAGAGGAGCTTTATTTTGCTTCATTACGATGTTGCTTGTGTGATATTTGGGTATAGGAGACTTATCTTTTCAATAGAATCATGCGTATTATATATAAATTTTAAACTTGCCTGAACTTCTCTGTGGTGTTCATCATCATTGATAACTCCCTCATTTGAAACCTTTGTACTTCGGTTTTAACAACAGTGTACTGTCTCTGAGCTCCCCTTAACCACTCTGGTTATTTGAAAAGTTTTTATTTTAATAGAGATAATTTGATATGAAGAATTATTAACTAGGTATAAATTTACTAATTTGTTTTGCTCTGAAAACAAAAAAGTGACAAAATTTTAAGTGTCAGAGAGGTAGCAAGTACAGATACCACCCATAAAGCTGTGTGTTGGTGGGATCAAAGGTAAGAGATTGGAATCACTAAAATTTAACCTTTGAAGAGGTTTTGCTTATCTGATGTTGGTGTCTCTGAACTCTGAGGAAGAGCCTTGTGGGTCTGGGACCAGGCCCCTCCGGTTGGCTAGTGCTGGTGTCTCTGAGGATGTGTGATGAGGCTTCTTCTGCTAGTGCTTGAAAAACTGGATTTCTTGCTGCCATGGGAAAGAACTGCTGCTGCCAGGGTGAAGGAGTCTTGCTGGAGTGATGCTCACAGGAACAGGAAGCCAACAGGGGAAAGTCCTTCTTCCTCCATCCTTGCAGTCAGCCTCTAGCTCCTGCTCTTGGCACAGCGTAACAGGGAGCCAGCTGGCAAAACAGAAATGTGGTTTCCACGGTCTTAGCCACAGCATCAGAAAGCAAAGCATAGAAGGCTTAGTTAATAACTAGATCAGAGCAAAGGAAACCAGGTACTAGGTATTTATAGTATTAAATTACGTGATTTTACAGCAGTTTATATACTGACATCAATATGAAATAAAAGCAAGTTTTTCATAACAACTAAAAATAGAGGGGACAAGGGAGATACCATCCATGAGAAAATTAAGGACAATTCAGTAAATTTAGAACTACATACAAATCACAGAAATGGAGAAATGACACAGATACAAGCCTTCTGCTAAGTAAATACAATTTTAGATTGTAAAATTAGATTTAAAATTAAAAAATTTTTATTAATAGAGCAGTTTTAGGTTTATAAAAAAAATTGAAAAGTTCAGAGAGTTCCCATATATATCCTCCTTCCCCCCAGAGTTGCCTTTATCATTAACATCTTGCATTAGTGTGGCACATTTGTTCTAATTGATGAACTAATATTGATAGACTTTTGTTAACAAGTTGCATGGTTTACATTAGGGTTCATGCTTTGTATTGTACATTTTATGCATTTGGAACTCCTTTTAACCTCTCTGGTCGTTTTTTAATGGTCTTATTTGATGATTTCTGTCTTTCACTGTTTGAATGTAGGCATTCCCCAGGGATATTTCCATAGCCCTCTTCTTCTATTACGTATATTATCTCCCTTAGTATAACTTCTTTTATGTTCATGTATGTAGCTTTCCTAGTTTCTTTCTTTTTTTCTTTCTTTTTTTGGCGGGGTCTTGCTCTGTCTCTTGGGCTGTAGCGAAGTGGTGCAATCATAGCTCACTGCAGCCTCCAACTCCTGGGCTCAACCGATCCTCTCACCTCAGCCTCTCGAGTAGCTGGGTGCATGCCAGGTGTGTGTTTACCAACACACCTGGCTAATTTTTCTTTTTGTAGAGATAGGGTCTCTATGTTGCCCAGGCTGTTTTCCTAGTTTCTTTATCAGTAAAGTAAGAGATCAAACTATAAGCGTCTGAGTTTTTTCCTGACCCCAAAATTTAGTGATTGGCCATGTCAAATTTGAACTCATCTCATCACAGGTTTCCCCCACTCTCAACCCCTCTTTTCTGTGAGTTTCCTATGTATTTTAAAGCTATCAGTGAACCTCTTCGTTGCCCAGACTCAAAATCTTGGTATAACATTTGGCTCTATTGTCTGTGAGATTCCTCTAACCATTTCCTCTGCCATGTTGCAAGTCTTTGTTGCTGTTCTCATTGCTTCCATGCAGCAAGGTCTCCTGATTCCGGAGGGCTGTGACTTTTGGAGAGCAGGGTAAGTGGAGCTGTGCTGGAAATGGCCCTCTGTCAGTAGCAATCTAGCTGCTTGTTATTGTTGGCAGAAAAGAAACTGAAGACATAATTCAGAGAGGCTTGTTCCATTAGCACAGAAAGCGAATAATTGCTTATTTCTTCTTTCTCGTTGTGCTATCATGTTAAATGTTTTCTAAATGTCTTCTCTTTTTCAGCATAATGGGAGTTTTGAGTAACAAGTGTGGCTTTCAACTCCAGTATCAAATGATTTTTTCAATATGGCTCCTGGCATTCAGTCCTCAAATGTGTGAACATCTGCGGCGCTATAATATCATTCCTGTTCTGTCTGATATCCTTCAAGAATCTGTCAAAGAGAAAGTAACAAGAATCATTCTTGCAGCATTTCATGTAAGTGTTTTGTGTGGAGGGTGTCTGTGTCTGTTAGGCATTTTTCACTGTGCAGTATACTTGAGTTTTTAGCAAGTGGGAAAACGTTACTTATTTTCCATGGTTGTAAAACTGTAGAGTCTTAGTGAACATAGAGTCAATATCACTAATTTATATTTATGGCAGGTGGCAGTGGGACGGGTGGGAGGAAACCCTCTAAGTGAGGAAATGTGTGAGTTATAGAATGCTCGTAGGGAAATGCAGTTGCATTACGTTTAGATAGAAGAAGTCTCTTTTTACTGCCGTGCATTCCAAGAGACTGTTATTGAAGGAGTTTTCTCTTACAGAACTCATGTTTTAGTATGGAGTTGTGTTTCAGATTCTGGATCTACTGACTTAGCAGTATGTTTCTGGGGCAACTTTTTAAACTGTTAAATTATCCTATTAGGATATTGGAGTTTTGTCTGTTATCTAAGTCAACTTCCTCCTTTGAACAGATGAGGAAGTTGAGGACAAAATAGGACCTGAGCTAGAATCTGAATCCTAAGTTGCCAGGCAGTTAGTTATAAGACAGAAATCAAGTATTATTAATTGGTTACCCAGAGCCACTGTGTTTGCTATCAAAATTGTCTACTGATAATTTTGTTGGTTGCTTTAGGATTTAAATGGGCTTCTGGGGGGTGGCTTGGTTGAAGTAATGTCTCTTAACAATGCTACCCAAGAGTAATAGTGGTGGGCATGTCTCATATAGTGCTTACTCTGTGCCATGCATTGTTCTAAGGGCTTTCTATTTAACTCACTGAATGCTCATCAGAGCCCTATAACTTAGCAACTGTTGTTATTGTTAGTATCTAGGTGTCGTTAATATTGTAAGGTCTGTACCTTACAAATGGGGATACTGAGGTAGAAAGGTCACATTGCTGGTAGATGGAAGACATGCAAATCCAGGATGTTGGCTTTAGAATCTGTACTTTTAACCATTACTTGTTCTCATGCTTTCTTTAAATGAACAACAAGAAGTCAAAAATAGAAAGGAGTGCAGATGTATTATATAAAAATTTAAATAGATATCATATTTACTAGATATATTCACTAACATCTTTCAGATGTTTCCAAGCACATAAAGATAAATATATAAATAAGCGTATGATTTTTTGTGTTTAAAAACAAAAATGGCATCACATTATAAATTCTGTTCTATAACATTTTAACAGTATATGATGAATATGTTTTCATTTTTATATATAGGTGTTCAGTATTCTTTTAAATGGCAATGTTCCACTGTTGGTATAAAGTGGTTTATTTAATCAGTGCCCTATTAATGGGCATGTGGGTGTTTCTAGTTTCTTTTGCATAGGTTTGCCCACTTTGATGAATATTTCTTTTGGATATAGTTCTAGAGAGTCAAAGTAATATGCCTTTTATGCTTTTGATAGATAATGTCAAATCACCTTTCAAAATATGCAGATTTATATTTCTGTCAACTGTGTATTGGGAGTACATATTTTTCTCCTCACTAGCATTTCATATTATCTTTTAATTTTTATTTTATTTATTATTTTAATAGATAAAATAAGTGATTTATTTTGTGATCACTATAAATATATTTATTTTGGATAACAGACTTCAATGATCTATTAATTTTTATAAAATCTTAGGTGAAAAATGAAATTATTGTTTTATTTTTTAATTAAAAGTATATTTTATTTTATTTATTTGTGGTTTTTTTTTTTTTTTTGAGACAGAGTCTTACTGTGTTGCCCCAGCTAGAGTGCCATGGCATCAGCCTAGCTCACAGCAACTTCAAACTCCTGGGCTCAAGCAATCCTTCTACCTCAGCCTCCCCAGTAGCTGGGATTACAGGCATGCGCCACCATGGCCGGCTAATTTTTTCTATTTTTGGTAGAGACAGAGTCTCGCTCTTGCTCAGGCTGGTCTCGAACTCCTGAGCTCAAACGATCCACCTGCTTCGGCCTCTCAGAGTGCTAGGATTACAGGGGCCTATTTGTTTATTTTGAAACAGTCTCGCACGGTCATTCCAGCTAGAGTGCAATGGCGTCATCATAGCTCACTGCAACCTCAAATTCCTGGGCTCAAATGAGTCTCCTGCCTCAGCCTTCCTAGGAGCTGGGACTATTGGCATGCGCTACCACACCCAGCTAATTTTTTCTGTTTTTTAGTAGAGGTGGAGGTCTCACTCTTGCTCAGGCTGGTCTCCAACACTGAAGCTCAAGCGATCCTCCTCCCTTGGCCTCTCAGACTGCTAGGATTACAGGTGTGAGCCACTGCCCCTGGCCAAAATTATTGTTTTAAATTTGCGTGCTATTAATGAATGAAGCTGAACATCTTTTAATATTTTTATTGGTCATTTATATTTTCTCTATAAATTGCTTATTCATAGTATTTGTCACCTTTTAAATTTTAAAATTTAATGTGTAGGAACTCTTTTCTAGATGTCTGTAGTTAATAATAACAACTAATGTTTATTGAGAGCTTATTCTGTGTCAGGCACACTTCTAATTATTTTAAATGTATTACACATTTAATCATCCCAAGAATGCCATTCAATGGCCATCAGGCCATGAGAGGTTAAATAATTTACCAAAATAGCTAGGAATTGGCAGAGCAGTGATTTAAACTCAGACAGTGTGACTCACTTTTAACCATTATGCTAACCAGTTGTTGATGCTGAGAATAATAATTGTTATAATTTATTGAGTGATTTTCATGTATTGCCTTATTTAATCTTCATAATTACCCACTAGGTTCTATTACTATTTATATTTTCTAGATGAGGAAACCAAGACTTGGAAATTAATCCTTAGTAAGTGATAGGAGTGGAATTTCAGTGAGATCAGGCTCCAAAGCTGTTGCTTAGCTACTCTGCCATCTCCTTTTTTTCTTGTCTCAGTGTATTAATATTTTCTCAGGAACCTTAAGACTGGCATTAAAAAGGGAGAAAACTATGGAAAGGCACACCAAAGCTAACATGAGAGGGGAGGATTCCTTTGCCTAAAATACCAGCTGGAAGTGTTAAACCCAGTGTCTTTCCTGGCTGAGTGACTGAAGGTGTGGAGAAGTGGCATTCAGTGTAAATCCTGGGAGCGTGTGGAAAGTGAGATCAATGCATGGCCTGCTGGATGTGAAAAATGCTGACCAGCTGTTTACCAGGTGTTGGTCTGGGCATTAGATTTGCTTTTGATTATCTTTCTTTATAAAAAGTAACCTCTTTTTTATATAAAAATTGTTCTGTGGCCCTTAAAGAAGTTTACTGTTAAGAAACAGGCAAATGTGGTTCCTCCTTGCACCTCTCCTACACCATGGTGGCTCTGCCATTGGTGTTTCCAGCACTCTGTCTACATGAGTTGTCGGGGTAAATTTCAGTCTAGTCCAGATAAAGTAACGATCAGTTCTTAAGTGAGAGTAGGTTGTATCAATGAGGTATTACTCTAAAATATTTTAGTAGCTAAATTGAATGTATTTTTGTAAGTGTTTCATTGTCCATATTCTTATTTATTTAGTAAAGATGAAAAATTCCAGAAATAGGGTCTTCTGCCAGTCTCTTCTAATTCACAAAAATGTTTTGAGTCCCTTATATGTGCCAGGTCCTTCGCTAATCATTAGAGAACACAGATGACCAAGGTACAGCTGGACATCGAAAGTCTTATGATTTAGTGAAGACAGTCTGTGCAAAGAAGCAATGTCAGTGTGATGCAGTGATAAGGGATGCAAAAGAGGCAAAGTAGTATAAAAGAGGTAGAGGGTGAAGGGGGTTTTAAGAAAAGTTTCAGAAAAGAGAGGGCTCAAAGGGCCTTGTGTGTGTGTTGTGTGTGTGTGTGTGTGTGGGAGAGAGAGAGAGAGAGAGAGAGAGAGGGAAAGAGAGAGAGAGAGATCTGATATTTATTTTTTGTTTCATTTTTGTTTTTATTGTATATAATCATAGAGTACAAGTACATGAAGGGCCTTTTGAAGGATGAATAGTTATTTTAGAATTACAAAGGTGGAGAGAAATTGGTAGATATTAACAAGTAAAGAAAGAGCCTTCTAGAATCACCAGTAATTTGTTCTTGTAGGATTTATTACTCCCCTGCCCCAAGTGAATTCTGAGAGAGTAAATGGAACACATAAATCTGGCCCTTGAAGATACAATCCTAGTATCTGTGGCTGTTTCCTTTCTGAAGGCACAGACTTGCTTCTTAAATGGAGCTTTTGCTTCTACTATTCTGGGCGTTGGACTGGCGGGGCCAACACTAACATTTTAGATAACTAATCAGGTTGGTTGTCTGACTGTAACTTATATTCACTCTCAAAGACATCACACACGAAAGCATATACCTTCAAATAAGCTTCTTTGTCAGATCTACTTTTGCTACTGTATGGTGTACTTTACATACTCTGAGGGAACATGGAATAAGAAGTGATTCTTCTTTTAAATTTATTCACTGTAGCCAAATATGTATGGCATCTTTTCAACTCGATATATTTATTCTCCGAAGGATTAAAGCTCCTTCTGTTCCTTTTGTTTTTGTTTTGAGTTTCTCCTTTGTCTTTCCTCCTTTCTGTGCTCTATAGTCACAGGAGTCTTTATTTTACTAAAATCTTCTGCACTAAATAAGCACCTGCCATTTTAAGAAAATGGAGCTAGTTTGATAATATGGAGCTAGTTTGGTAATATGGCCTTATAAAAGATATGATAGAGAAATATTAAGAAAAAAACTTCAAATTATCTGCAGTCTCACTCCCAGATATGGAGCCCTCTTGATGTTTTAAAACCAGCAATTTATAATCTCTCTTCCCTTACTACACAAGGCTTTAACTCTGGATGAATTGCAGTGAGTGCTGAAAAGCTGGGGTTTCTGAATTCTTGTCTCTTCACAATTGGGGTGGATCGTGCTTGGCGTTAATTACCGCAAAGGGTATGTGCACTTGTGGTGGTGCATGCACAGCATGTGCAGTGGAGGTCAGACTTGCCAGGCTCTTGCGCTGGCCTCCGGGTCTTTGGCAAGTTGCTTAGCCTCTCTGTGCTTCAACTTTTTCCATATGTCCAGTGAAAGCCATGTCTGGTACTGGTATTTTAATTGATTTCTTTATTGACTGAGTTAAATTCTTTTATAAACTTTTGGATGCTTTGTTTGGTTCTCATATTTAAAACTATGATGATAATATTCTATGACGAATTATCCGTTTACTTGAAGCTTCTGCTATGTTGGGAATCGATGTCCCTCAAAGTCTCCTACATCTAGTTTTCATAATTATGTTAAGACTACTAATATATTAGAAATTTATTACAATAATCCACTTAAAAATCATATCACAGAAAGCGTGACTACAGGGAAAGAGTCCCTATTTTCTGTTAGTGCATGGTCTTTTTTCTAAATTGGAAGTTATTCATAAGCTTGATATTGAAAGTTGTTTTCAGAAAATAAGATATTTTATAATTGCTAAACTGTTAGGAAAGATGGTCACTCTTGATGACCTTTGCAGTTAGATTATTCTAGGAAGACGAGTTATTACTGTTTCTATTTTGTTTGTACAACTTTTACTTTTGGGCAATAGAAAGGTCAACAATTTCCTAAGTAATTAACAAGGAAGTCAATAGTACGATTTTTCAGTTTATATTATATTTACCTATCCTTTTTTGCATGTTACATATTTTTTGAAATTAAAATATCTATTTTTCAAAATGTGGATGATTATAAAATTTACCATAAAGTTTGTTATAAGCTTTTAATAATTTGTTAATAAAACAGCTTGTTTATTTAAGGCAAAATAGAGGTGTGGGAAAGAGCTGTAATAGAAGTCAGGGTCTTATTTTAGCTGTTTCATTGTTTCGAAGAATATATCTTTTCATTGTGTCTTTTCCCCTCAATTTTGAGAAACGACATTACTTTTTAATGTATTATTTAGATAATATTTTAAGTGCTATGAGTTTCTAGGAAAATTTATAGTAATGAGTTGAGATTTACTCTGTAGCCTAGCACAAGCTGCTGTAGTCATTATATGGTAGCTGTTCTATTTGAGCTTCCCACAAGAGATACCTGAAAGCAGGTATCTCTTAATATTGTAATGTCAAGGAAAAGAAATATTAGTTGATATTAGTTGAATCCTACCTTTAAGTTCTTCCTTCCTCTTTTCTCTTCCTCTCTCCCTACTTCCCTATTCCTCTCCATCCTTCCCTTTATTCCTCTCGTAGATTACTTATTCACTTATCTATTAATGTATCGGATGTTTATTGAAAACCAAATATGTACAAGGCAATGTGTTAGTTACTGAGGGTGTGCAAAGTTGAATAACACAAAATACCTTTTCTCAGGGCCTTTGCAATTTCGTTTAAATCTTTGTCTTAGATTTGCTATGAAATAAAAAAAGACGTAAAAAAATCTTTGTCTCGATGGAGTGACTTGGTGAAGTCCCCATGTTTACATTATATGAAGCTCAAAAAGTCATAAGAAGTGTAGAGTGTAGAGCTGGACTGAGATCCTTAGTTTTTATTTTGACCTGATTTGGGAGCTCTCTGAATTAATTATTTACTTTTATGGAAATTTGTTAAATAGAGTAGTATAGCTCTTTGCTAATTTTCCTTTCAGTGTGGTGCAGTAGAAAGACTAGAGTATCTCTGGAGTGGATAGACCTATGTGTGAATTCTTGCACTTGACTGTTCAATGTTAAGAGAGTGGCTTGACCTCCCAGAGTTAGATTCTTCACTGATGTGAGGTGATAGGTAATATTTAACTCACTTTAAGATTGGAAGAGGAGTCAATGAAATAACAGACAAAGTGCCTGACAATAGTAAATATACAATATGTTATTATTTATCTGCCTTTTTTTTCCATAAAATCGTAGTATAATAGCAGTTTGCTTCTTTAATCTATCTCTGTAAGTTGGTTTCTTGCTAAATTAATTGAGTCCAAGCAAAGATCCAGTGCTATTTTGTTTGATTTAAAAAAGGAAGCAGGAATATGTTACTAATATTAGCAAGATTTAAAAATATTGTTTAAACTGTAGTTTCAATTTTTTACCCATAATACATGGAATTTATTATAATTATTTCTGGACTTCTATTATCTAATTTTGGCTTTAAGATTATTTTATAGACTCTGTCCACTGGCAGAAATATTAGTTTTTTTTTTAACTCTCCTGTGCTAAATTTGGGATAATGAAATCATTATGTGAACATGCTGAGAGCTGAATGTCAGAAGAACATTTTTACACATCCACAGTTTTAATATTCACAATGGAGCTAAAATTGAGCCATTGATAAGGACCTAGTAAAGCCATTTGATTTAGACCATCAAACAGGTGGGGAAAAAAAAGGATGATTTAAAAAAAATCATTCTCAAATTCCTGTAACCTTTAAAAAAGATGTCATGGTTTTTTGAAGATGGTCTGGTCATGTATTTTTCCCATATCTTGAAACGCACGAGGAAAGTTTTGTGTTTTTTTTTTCTTGAAGACTTTATGAAGCTTGCTGAGCTGCTGTGAGCTGAACAAATCTAGCAGCTGCTAATTATTATTATTTTTTTCCCATTTGGCTGGATGAATTTTATTTTTGAAAATGTCAATCTCACTTATTCATAGAAGGTGCTGAACTCCAGGTCTCCACAAATATTTCTGCTTTTGGTTAAATTTGTTTGTCAATCTTCAGTTCCTAAAATAATTTAGAATGTTTTGGGGCTGTGACTGAGAAAGACATTGGAGATCATCTTTGTCATCTACAGTTTTATGTCTGTTGTGTGTTTGATTTCTCTTTTTGGCTATTCGTAGTTAAGAACCTATGCTATATGTCAGATAATAAGGTAAATTGTATTTTTACAACTGTGTGATTTTCATCAGAAAAGCCTAAGAAGAATTACCACCAAATTGGATTCTTCTTTTCATTAAATATATTAATCATGATGTTTAAGTCACATCTGTACACATATACTCACACAGATATAGACATACACATACATATATCTTCCTGTGCAGGCGGTTCATAGTTGTAACCCTTTCAAAGAGGCTAGCTCTAGTCTGAGTGTATGGAGGCTGTTTTGCCCACTGTTTGACATGGAAGTATTTCCATGAAGAAATTTTATTCTTGAGTCTATCCCTTTTTCTCTATTTCAGGAATTCTGCCTTGACCTCTTTTATTAACCTCTATCTTGCTTCTTAGATAGCAGGTTTGGGTGAAGTCTAGCAAGACTGAGACTTTAAAATTTTTTTTTTATTTCAGCATATTACAGGGGCTACAAAATTTAGGTTATATATATTGCCTTTGCCCCACCTGAGTCAGAGCTTCCAGCATGTCCATCCCCCAGACGGTGCACACTGCACCTATTAGGTGTGAATATGCCCATCCCTCCTCATCCCTCCCATCTGCCTGACACCTGATGAATGTTATTACTATATGTGCACTTAAGTGTTGATCTGTTAACCAATTTGATGGTGAGTACATGTGGAGCTTGTTTTTCCATTCTTGGGATACTTAGTAGAACAGGTTCTAGCTCTATCCACGATAAGACAAGCGGTGCTACATCACCATTGGTTTTTGTGGCTGAGTAGAACTCCCTGGTATACATATACCACATTTTGTTAATCTACTCATGTATTGATGGGCATTTTTACTTTTGAAGTGAGTCCTTTTAATACAGCACTTTTTAAAGTGTGGTCTGCATTATCAATGCAGTGCAGTGAACTGTTTGTTAGCAGCCTGCAATGGATAAGTACAGAAAGTGAAAGTGAGCATTTAGAGCCAAATGATATTTGTACTGGATTGGCCACTTTTGATTTTGAGGTGAAGATATCATTTAGTTTTAGAGAAAGAATAATTTATTCAAAGAATATGTTGCTGCCAGATTATGTATATTTCTGGCAAATTCAGTTTTTTAAGTACTTTTTAAAGTACTTTTTATAACCCATTCATTCCTTTTCATTCTTTATAATAAAATGGAGCAATGAAATGAGAACATGTTTTTAAGGAAGAATAGATAAAGCTTAATGATTAATTTGCCAGAATTGACGAAATGGGGAGAATCAAAGATGACCAAGGTTTGCAGTGCCATTATCTTGGACAATTGGAAGAAGGAAAGTTGGTTTTAGAAGAATACCATAGGGCTACTTTATATAGTAATTATGTTGAATATGTTGAGGTTATAGTTGAAGCCATTAATTATAATATCTGAAATATAGAGTTTAATTCACCAGGCAACAAATATATAGGGAAATTAACAACAAAAAAAATATGAACAAGGCCGGGCGCAGTGGCTCATGCCTGTAATCCTAGCACTCTGGGAGGCTGAGGCAGGTGGATTGTTTGAGCTCAGGAGTTCGAGACCAGCCTGAGACAGAGCGAGACCCCGTCTCCACTAAAAAAATAGAAAGAAATTAGCTGGACAACTAAAAATATATAGAAAAAATTAGCCAGGCATGGTGGCACATGCTTGTAGTCCCAGCTACTCGGGAGTCTAACGCAGGAAGATCGCCAGAGCCCAGGGTTTGAGGTTGCTGTGAGCTAGGCTGATGCTACGGCACTCCTAGCCCGGGCAAGAGAGTGAGACTCTGTAGCAAAAAAAAAAAAAAGGAACAAAAGGATATGAGAGGGTAATAGGAAAAGTAACTGGAAAAGATAACAGAAAATTTAGTAGAAAAACAAGTAAAATCTCACAGAAGGAAAGGAAGAATGGAAGAGTTTCATAAAGGGGGAGGTTATCAAATTTAGGCCTCCCCATCGTTTAAGGACTCAGAAAAGAATTTGTGTGGAAAGTCGTAATAGGTGTTCTGAAAGAGAATAGTTTATAGGAGTAGTCATAGCTGGAACTGGGGATTAAGGAAAGAATTAAAAATAATCTGTGATATCTAGTATGGTTCTATTGATTAGGCTCTCATAGTTTAGTAAAGGAGACAAGCATGTAAAAATATTAATGTCAGCCAGGTGCGATGGCTCACACTTGTAATCCCAGCACTTTGAGAGGCCAAGGCAGGGGTTGGGGGGAGAATCACTTGAGGCCAGAAGTTTCAGACCAGCCTAGGCAACATGGCAAAACCCCGTCTCTGTAAAAAAATGAAAAGAATTAATGTCATACATCACGATGATTTCTTCTTTGACCTATGGATTATGTAGAAGTGCATTGTTAAATTTCAAAATAGAAATTAGAAACTTACTGGTCTTTAATTGAATTCCATTAAACTTAGAGAACATATTCTGTAAGATTTCAATCCTTTGAAATTTGGGGCTTGTTTTATGGCTCATCTTACAATCTATCATGGAGAATGTACTAAGTGTATACTTTAAGAGAATGCATATTTTGCAGGTGGAGTAGCGTTCTATAAATATTATTTAGGTCAGGGTGGTTAATAGTGTTATTCAGATCTTCTATGTACTGATTTTTTTGTTTGTTTGTTTAGTGGTTCTATCAATTGCTGAGAGAGAACTGTTAAAATCTCTAGCTATTATTGTAGCTATTGAGAAACATCTGTTTCTCCCTTTAATTTTGTCAATTTTTGCATCATGAATTTTGAAGCTTTGTTATTAAAACATTTATGAATGTTACATTTTCCTGATGAACTAGCCTTCGTATCATTGTGAAATGTCTTTCTTTATCACTAGTAATGCTCTTTGTCTTGATGTCTACTTTATTTAAAATTTTAATATGACACACCAGCTTTCTTATGGTTTGCGTGGTATATCTTTTTCAATCTTTTTAGTGTCAGCCTATCTGTGTTGTTATATTTAAAGTTTGTCTATTAATTATTGGTCTAGTTGGATTTAGGTCTACCATTCTACTGTTTTCTGTTTGCTCATCTGTTTTTTGTTCTGTCTTTCATTTTTGCCTTCTCTTGGGTTAATTGAATTCCTTATAAACAATTTCATTTTTCTTCAGAGGTAATCAGTGTATTAAAAAAATTTCATTTTACTTAACGTAATAACCTCTTGTTCTATCCATGTTGCTGAAAATGATAGGATTTTATTCTTTTTTATGGCTGAATGAATTTTGGTTATCAGAAGCCAGGAAGGATAGAGGGGAGAAGGGGATGAAGTGAGGCCGATTAATGGGTACAGAAACACAATTACATAGAAGAAACAAAGACCTAGCGTTCGACAATTCAGTAAGGTGACTATCGTAAACAATAACCTGTTATAGATTTCAAAATAGCTAAAAGAGAATAATTCGAATGTTGCCAGCGAAAAGATAAATGTTTAAGGTGACGGATATCACAGTTATACTGATTTGATCATTACACATTATATGAATCTATCAAAATATCACATGTACCCTGAAAATATATAAAACTTTTATGTATTAGTAAAATAAATTTAAAAATTTTTCATTTGGGTCTTCCTTTTTGCAGTATTTTATTTCTTAGAAGTTGTTTTGGTGTCACTATATACATCCTTAATTTTTCTCTTACACTTAAAGTTCATATTGTTCTATTTTATGTAAAATGTAAGAACTTGAATCTTTTATACTACAGTTGTCATATCTACATGTGTTATAAATGCTACAATACAGTGTTTTTGCTCTTAACAGTCTTATGTATGTTATGGAAGTTAAAAGGGAAATATAGTTGTTTATATTTGTCCAACTATATAGTATATCTGCATCTCATCCTTCCTTCTTAAAGATCTAGTTTTCTATGTGATGGTATCATTTTCCTTCAGCTGTAGAATTTCCTTTAGCCTAGGGGTCAGCAAACTATAGTAGTCAGTGGGCCAAATATGATCCACCACCTGTTTTTGTAAATAAAGTGTTATTAGAATACTCATTTGCTTTGCTTATTTATTTATGTGTTTTCTATGGGTGCTTTTACACTATAACAGCAGTAGTGTGTAGTTGTGACAGAGACTGCAAAGCCTAAAATATTTAGTCTTTGGCCTTATACAGAAAAAGTTTGCTAACTCCTGCTTTAGCATACATCTGCTGGTGATTGAGTATTTCAGTGTCATTATATAAAAATGATTTTATTTTACTTTTATTCTTGAAGGATATTTTTGCCAAATGCAAATTCTGGATTCATAGTTCTTTTTTCCTTTCAGCACTTTAAAGATATCATTCTGCTGTCTCCTGACCTCCCTCTGTTGTTTCTAATGAGAAGTCAGCCCTCCTTTGTATTTTTGTTTCCCTGTATATCATGTGTTGTCTTTCTCTAGCTGCCATCAGAATTTCCTTGTTATATTAAATATTTGGTTTTCTGAAGATTGAATGTGTTATATCTGGGTTTATTTTATTTTATTTATCCTTTCTGATGTTTACCGCACTTACAGATTTGTAGATTTATGTCTTTTACTAAAGTTAGAAAAATTTTGGTCATTATGTGATCAGATGTTTTTTTCTGCACCTTTTTACTCCTTGCCTTCTGAGATTCCAATTACACTTGTTACACCTTTTGATATTGCACTGTAAGTTACTGAGCCTTTGTTCACTTTTGTGGAGGAGTGGGAATAGGGAGTATCTTTTTTATGTGTCTGTGAAATTGAATAATTTCTGTTTATCTCTCTTCATTGAGTCCTGTGTCATCTCCAGTCTGCTTTTGAGCATATTAGTAAATTTAAAAATTTAAAATGATATGTTTTTTATTTATAGAATTTGCATTTGGAAATTTATAGTATCTGTTTCTCTGCTGAACTTTCCTTTTATTCCTTTTTCCTTCCTTTTTTCTTTCATTACTAGCATATATTCTTTAGGCATAGTTATAATGTTTACTTTAAATCTTTTTCTGCTTATCCCAACATCTAATTCATCTCAGGGTTGATCTTCCTTGATTGACTTTTTTCTTGAGTATTGTCACATTTTCCTGTTTTGTCATATGTCTACTAATTTGGAAATGTGTCCTGAATGTTGTAAATCAATGGTCTCCAAGCTTTTTGGCACCAGGGACTGGTTTCCTGAAATAAAAATTTCCATAGACTAGGGTAGGGGGTTGGGGAGAGCTGCTGTAAATAGAGATGAAGCTTCGCTTGCCTGCCGCTCACCTCCTGCTATGCGGCCCCCACCCCTACTTCTTACGTTTCGTGGACGACAACTTTTCCATGGATGGGGCTGGGGGTGGAGTGGCAGGGGGGCAGCGGAGTTCTGTGGCTCCGTCCCTAAAATGCCACGGACCGATACCAGTTTGTGGCCTGGGGACTGGGGACCACAGCTGTGTATGTTACATCCTAGAGACTCTGGTTTCTGTTGTGTTCCTCCATAGAGTGTTGAGTTTTTTGTTTTAGCAGGCAGTTAACTTGAATGGACTCCAACTCTAAGTTCTGTCTTCCTGTGGCAAACAGCAGCTGGAATTCTTTTTTCACTTCTTTTAGGCATAGGTGGGCTGCTTAGAGTCTGTCCTTGCATGAACAGTTTAGTGGTCAGCCAGAGAGTGGGCAAAGTTCAACACAAAGGGACTTCTTTGTGTTTCTCTCCATGATTTCTCCTCTCACTTTCTAGCTGCTGTGGTCACTCTGAACTGTCTTTTGTTTCTTCAGGCCCATGAAGCTATGGGTTTCTGTCTGAGTTTTACCTGGATTGTTTCTGACTGGGGCCTGCCCTTGGGAGATAAGCCATTTGTAACACCAGAAATTCTCCTAGTACCATTTATTTTTTCCATGTGTAGAATCCCTTCCAATTTCTACTGTCCTTTGTTCCTTCAGGTTTCTTATTTCATTCAGATTTTATAGTTATTTTCTATGAGAGGGTTGATCACATAGGAGCTATTATACTTTTCTATCGCCGGAAATAGAATCTGTGGAATATATTTAGAATTTTGAACCAATAAATACATACTTTGTTCACAATATTTCACATGAAAGAATAAAACAGCACTTAATAGAAATTCAGAAGTAACATGAAAATATCACAAAATTGTAGTTTTTTGTTCTTTGTAGTAATTCTTTCACCATGATGACAATTTTAACACTTTAGCATGAAACATGGATTTTTGAAATGATTTTTATTATGGAAACTTTTTTTTGATGTGTGCATGAGGCATATTTTATGACTTAAGATAACAGTTCCAAATTAGATTGACTCAAAGAATGACTACTTTCTACTTTAAATAGATAGAGGATTTGCTAATCTTTATAAGTCTCATAAAATTTACCAGAGTAACTTGGTGCTTATGTTTTAGTTTTGTCTTTTTGTCTGTGAACTGTAAACTGAGAATTCTATATATAACAAAAATATTCTTCAAACTTTTTGTCTGTTTGACAAGGATGTGCCTCTGCTTGGGCTTGGTGTTCTTTGAACATTTTATTGTCCAAAAATTTCTCTCACGTTGGATTTGGGAAATTTTCAGCTACTATTTCTTCAAATAAAATTTCAGCTGCATTTTTTTCCTCTTTTGGTATTCCATTTGCACATATGTTGGATTGTTTGGCAACATCTAATGGGTTCCTGAGCCTCTATTCATTTCTTAAAAATCTTTTATCTCTCTATCCTCCTCCTTGGATTATTTTAATCTATTTTTGAGTTTATTTAATCTTTCCTGTTTCATCTCCACTTGTTTCTTAAGTCTATCAGCTAATTTTCTATTTCAGAAATTGTATTTTTCACTTCTAGGATGTCCATTTGATCATTTTTAATAATTTCTTGTTTTTCCCCTGAGATTTTCATTCATTGAAAGCATATTTTTTTTCAGCATATTATGGGGGTACAAATGTTAAAGTTATGTATAAGCATATTTTATTTCATTGAGGATTGTTGTAGTTGTTGTTTTGAAATCCTTGTCTATTAGCTCTAGTATCTTGTTCATCCCAGAGCTGTACTCAATTAATTTTCTTCTAAGACTGTATTCTGTTTTGTCATTTTTTTTTTTTTTATATTTCTGGTAATTTTGGGTTTTATCTTGGCCATTGTGAATACTGTGTTGTGGAGATTCTGCATTCTGCTATTTTTCTCCAACAAGTTATTGCTTCCCTTTGTTTTAGCAGAGAGTTTTCTTAACTGACTTTCAACTATGGACTTTGTTTCTTGGGTAGCAGCTCTGGTAGCAGTTCAGATCTTTGTCTTTAGCTGAGCTGCTTTGAGTCTGTCCTGCACATGCATGTTTCAGGGGTTGGTCAGAGAATGGATCAGATAGAATTTGGGTCTCCTTTCTAGTTCTGCTAGTCTTCTTGGTGGTTTTCTTCACCCGCCTCAGTGTTCATGGTTTTCTAGCTTCACTTTTCTGGTTCCCCAGCCCCAAAAGACTACTTTTCAGCTTTTCTGTGGGTTCTCTGACTGCCACGGTGTCCAATGCACAGACCATACTTAGCTTCAAGTTAAAAACTTCAGTGACAGGAACTTAGTTATATTGTTCTCCTACTTCCCTACACTAGGAGAGTCTGATCTTCACATCAGACTCTATCTGCTTCTATTCACTATTCTTTGAGGTAGTTGCTTTTTGAGTCTGTCCAGGTTTTATAGTTGTTTTCTGTAAGGGAGGAGTTTGTCCAATAGGTTCTTGATCCATTATACCTGAGTGGAAGTTCATGTTTTAGTTTCAAAGTAATTCTTAAAGCAAGTTAATTTAGTTATGCTACTGCTACTCTGTTTATAATAAAAAAAGATTACAAGTAGTTTGTGATGTTTACAGTCGTAAGCACTGAGGAGGAATATTAGGATAACAAATACTTTATTGAGTGTCAACTCTGAGCCAGACACAGCCAAGCACTGGTGATATAAATAAACTAAAGGAAACTCTCTCAAGGTACTTAAAATCTGAGGGAAACAGAAGGGGAGGAAGAATGGTGGGTGGCCTCGATCTCACTAACTTCCACATGCTAAGCTAAAATCTCTTTTTGCATCTGTTTATCCTAATTATTAAGGCTATAACTTGCTTGTAAAAAGGAAAAAAAGTAGTGTCAAATTTTGGTACATTGATTTAGAATTGTTATTACGTGACTGATGTGAAGTTGTTATTGTACTTTGTTTTTTGGGATGGGATATTTGACAGTTCTTTAGCAGCTTGGTGAAAGTAGCTGTCTTGACAGCAGGGTCCTATAATGTTTCTTCCTGCTTCTAGGGCTTAGCCTGGTCCTTACTCAGAAATACTGGTTAATTCAGTGAACAGCTTATACGTTTTTAGGTTCTTTTGCTATTTTCCTAAGTACTCTTTTTGAAAATAGAAAGTCACAGAAGAAAACTAGAGAATTTGCCTGAATGTCACAGAACTTTTCTGATAATTGTTCAAGCAAGAGAGTTTTTTTTTTTTTTTTATAATTGTTGTTCCTTGTGCACTTATAGGTTGATTAGAGGGGAAGAAAAAAGGTGACTGAAAACTAGAGAGATACTTGAAGAAACATTCGTTTTTAGTATCTTAAGTACTCTAGGTGGGCAGCAAACAGAGAAAGGCTGAGAAAGGATTGAGATGAATTTAATTGTGTTCAATGTTGTAAGGCTCATCTGGTTGCATGAATTTGCGTGTCATCCTTATGCAGGGGCCATGCTAATCTTCTCTGTTTTAGTCCAATTTTAGTATATGTGCTGCCAAACCAAGCACAAGTCTGGGTTGATAAAGATGTTTAGTAAGCCAGAAAGTATGGACGTAATCAGAAGTAGGCTTCTGATATGGGACAGACACTCAAAAATGAATAAGGATTTGAGATAGAGTCATCCACTTAAAGGTGGTAGTTAAACCTGAGACTAGAAGGGGGAAAAAGGGTATAAAAGAAAGTGTAGAGGTCTGAGAACATCACATAACAAATTATACAGTTTCTCATTATCACTATGTCTAACCCAGAACTTTTTAGAAAAGTCAACTGAAAGAGAAACTCGCCAAGAATATGCTCTGGCCATGATTCAGTGCAAAGTTCTGAAGCAGTTGGAGAACTTGGAACAGCAGAAGTACGATGATGAAGATATCAGCGAAGATATCAAATTTCTTTTGGAAAAACTTGGTGAGAGTGTCCAGGACCTTAGGTATGTTTTTCTTTTAAATTCTCAAATGCTGAATCTGTTGAGCTTTGTTTTGACTTACATAGCATTTCAAGAAAATCTGAATTTGTTGCCAACTGTAAAAATCAAGAGATTTTACTAAAATATGTTATGTATTCTTTTAAGACATCATTCTTACATGGCCACAGTTGGTGAGAGCTATGTATTGTCTCTTCTCACTCAGGGAGATTCCCACTGTTTCTTGCTGTCTGAAATCTGACTGGCTTTCCTCCCTCAGGAACCCCTTGAGCTTTTCTTCGTCTGCAAAGGCTGGAAGATCCCAGCCCGGCCGAAGACGTTGGATCTCATCGTTCTACGTCCTTTATTGTTTCCTGTCCCCAGTTCCCCTCAATAAAGTGACTTAACCCCCTTCCCCCCAAAAGGGAACCCCTTGAGAGTCTTCTTTCAGAGTCTTTTTAAGCAGCTGTCATTAACTATCATTAACTAATGATAGTTCGTTAATTTGTGGAGGAGGTTCACCCATATATGGAGAGAATATTTTTTCCTGCTTTTTGAAGTTCTTATTGGCTTATTTTATTTTATTTTTTAGAGATGGGATCTCTCTGTGTTGCCCAGGCTGTAGTGCAGAGACACAAGCATAGCTCACTGCAGCCTTGAACTCCCAGGCTCCAGGGATACTCCCAGAGTCCTCAGCCTCCCAAGTAGCTGGAATTATAGACATGCACCATCATGCCTGGCTAATTTTTCTAATTTTTTGTGATGGGGTCTCATTATGTTGCCAAGACTGGTCTTGATTTCCTGGCCTCAAGTGATCCTCCCACCTCAGCCTCCCAAAGTGCATGAACCACCACATCTGGATGGATTTTATTTTTATATGAAAGGTTTATTTTTTATATGAAATTTTATTTTTATTTCTTATATGAAAAATAATGTAAATAGTATACATAGGATAAAGAAAACCACCTTACACAGTAGGGAAGGGACTCCATACCACTCCCACCATCTTCCCCGCCTAGTCCTGCTTCCCCTTTGATTTTCTTGTGTTTGCTTCCAAAAAGCCTCCTAGCTCCTCTCTGCCTACCCCTACCTCCCACAAAATAGGGCTTCTGTTTCATAATATCTTTATGATCTTTCCCATTAACATGCATATTCTTTGTTTTCAAACCATTCTCAGGAAATAGATTCTTCTCTGTAGGTGGATTGGGTTTTGGAAGCCAGGCTGATGTGGGTTTGGATTCTTTCGCTACTTTCTCCATATGTGGCCTTGCGCAAGCATCTTGACTTTTTCACGTCATTGTGGCAAAGTAGTAATAAAAATGCTAACCTTGTAGAATTTGTTGTGAGGTTCCAACTGCCCAGCAAATACCTTTACTGTACTATGTGTTTCAGAAATGTATTTACCAGATAATTCAATGCAGCCATGATCCCAAAGGCCCAAAAGATTTCCCAGATATGGGAGGTGTTATCTGTATCAGTGGTTTGTACTGGATTTTTGTGGAGGGAGGCAAATGATTTTTGAAATTCTATAATTCTAAATATGGATAAGTTGATTTTAATATAATAGGTAGGCCAGCAATAGGCCTCATAGTTATAGATTCTATTATTATTATGTTTATTTAACAATTATGATCAGTTCTTTTGTAATCATTATTTAAGGCCTGTTTTTTTAAAAATAAGATTAGTGATAGTTAGCTTTCTAAATAATTTAATCCATGTTAGCCAATAACTGAATTTATTTACATAAAGCTAATAGGGTGATGGAGGTAGCTGAAAGAGGCTTGTCTCTGTTTTCGCTGTTGTAGGTTTAGGATATGAATGTTAAAAATACTAGTTTACGTCTTATACTAGCTGGCCCTACGTTAAAGTAAATTACTATTTTATTTAAACAAGATACTCTGATCAATTTACCCAGTACGACCCAGTTATACCAAGTTACCAGCCAGCATCTGAATGGCTACAACTCTTTTTTACTTGAAAGTAAGTTCAAACATTTCTTGACACTGTGTTTGTCTACTGGCTTACCACATTAACAGTTTCCTATCGTAAAGCTTTGAATAATCAAGTTATTCTACACATAGTGAGTAGTTTTTGAATTAAATTGAATTTCTACACTGTTGGTAATCACATTGTAAGATATTATACTGATACTTGTGATTTTTTTTTTTGTGATGTATTATTGTAGTTTGTGGTACTTATAATGGTATTAGAGTATGCTATTATTTTATGTTAAAGTACTATGATTTTACATAAGTTTACATTAATATATTTAGTGGTCTGGCAAATAAAGAATTTCAGATGTCATGGTAGAAATCCTGATAGATTATCAAATCTTTTATTAATACTTATACACATTCATGTATATATTGGGGTAAGGATTTTGAAAGTAAGTGCTGATTTTAATATCTCATGCCCAGCATTCAAATTTGACAGGCGTGTTGGACCTTGGTGCCTGGAATGAAAGTTCACATGATTTACTAAAGATTGTTTAAACTTTGTTTAGTGGTCAGTCTTTGTTATTTAATCATCAGTGAAGTTGTTTATTTTGCTTATTTTTTGGAGTAACTCTCAGATTTTTATAAACTTTGAATTCTTTAAAATTTTTGTAGTTCATTTGATGAATACAGTTCAGAACTTAAATCTGGAAGGTTGGAATGGAGTCCTGTGCACAAATCTGAAAAATTTTGGAGAGAGAATGCTGTGAGGTTAAATGAGAAGAATTATGAACTTTTGAAGTAAGTTTTTTATTCTATTTTACACTCTCTTAATACCTGTTATTCTAAATCCTCACCAACATTTGTTTTGTCCCTCTTTAGATATTAGATAGATGTTAGATTAGATTAGATGTTAGATATTCTGTGGTTTTAATTTATATTAATATTTTCTTGCTGACTGAAGTGATTGAATAGCTTTTTACTTCCTTTTGGCCATTTGGACATCTCCTTTTCTTGTAGAAGTGCCCATTCAAGTCTTTTTTTTTTTCATTTTATAGGAATTCTATAAATAGTCAGAACATGAGTTCTTTGTCATACATATATATTCATTGCAATTATTTTGTCCCACGATGTTGCATGCCATTTTACTCTTTAATGGTGTCTTGGTGAAGAAAAGCTTTACGTTTTAATGTAGCTTAATTTATTTCCCTGTATGGTTCATGCTCTCCTGTGTCCTAGTTAAGAAATTTTTGCCTACATAAGGTCATGAAGATATCTTTCTGTGATATCTTCTAGAAGCTTTTAACCTCTTATATTTAGATCCCCAGTCCATCTGGGATTGATTTTTAGGTAAGATAAAAAATAGGGGGGGAAAAAAAAAGGGAACAAGATTCATTTTTTTTTCCTTACATGGATATCTAATTGAACCCGCATGATTTATTAAAAACAACATTTTCCCAGTGCTCTGGAAGTTTACCTTTGTCATAACAAGATGACCAAACATGTGCATGTATCTTTCTTTTTTAGTGAGATATAATTCACATACCATCCAATTCACCTAACATGTACAATTCACTGGTTTTTATTAATAGTGTATTCACAGATAAGTACATTCATCAACACAGTCAATTTTAGAACATTTTCATCACTTAAAAAAGAAACCCCATATCCTTTAGCTGTCACTTCTCTATCCACCCATCTGCCCCACCCTAGGCAACCACTAATCTCTGGATTTGCCTATTATAGAAATTTCCTATTAATGGAATCATATAATATTTGCTTTTTTTTCTGACTAGATTCTTTCACTGACCATAATGTGTTTTAACATTCATCATGTTGTGGCATTTATTAGTACTTCATTCCTTTTTATGGAATAATAGTCCGTTGCATGGATAAGATTATATTTTATTTATTCACCCATTAGTTAATAGACATTTGGGTTGTTTCTACCTTTTTTTTTATTATGAATATTGTTGCCAATAATACTTGTCGTACAAGTTATTGCATGGACATGCAATTTGATTTCCCTTGCTTGGGTTGATATCTAGTAGTAAAGTTGCTGATGCATATGGTAACTCTATGTTTAACCATTTGTGGAACTGCCAGACTATGTTCCAAAGTGCCTGCACACTTTTATATTACCATCAGCAGCGTATGAAGGTTCTTATTTCTACACTTGTTATTATCTGACCTTTTGATTCTAGCCATCTTAGTGAGTATACAGTGGTATCTCATTGTGGAGTCTATTTGTATTTTCTGATAGCTAATCATGTCAAGTATCTTTTTATGTGCTTGTTGGCATTTGTATACATTCTCTGGATAAATGTCTGTTCAGATCCTTGGCTCATTTTTTAACTGGCTTGCCTTTTTTACTTAGTTTTAAATGTTCTTTATATTTTCTGGATGCAAGTCCCTGATCAGATACATGATTTGCAAACGTTTATCTCATTTTGTGGGTTGTCTTTTCATTTTCTTGATAGCATCCTTTGAAGCACAAAAGTTTTAAAATTTTAATCAAGTCCAATTTATTTTTTTAGTTCCTCATGCTTTTAGTGTCTTAGCAAACAATCCATTGCCAAAGCTGAGGTTATGACAATTTACTTCTATGTTTTCTCTAATATTTTTACAGTTTTAGCTTACATTTAGGTCCTTGATCCATTTTGAGTTAATTTTTGTAAATGGTGTAATGTAAGGGTCTAAATTCATTATTTTGCATGTGGCTATCTGATTGTCCCAGGGCCATTTGTTGAAAAGATTTCTTTCCCTGTTGAATTATCTTGGCACCCTGTGGACCTGCACAGTTCAAACCCGTGTTGTTTGAGGGTCACCTGTATAAGATTATGTCATCTGCGAATAGAGTTTTACTTCTCAACTTTTTAATCTGGATGCCTTTTATTTATTTTTATTTTTATTTTTTTGCCTAGTTGTCCTGGCTAGAACCTCTACTATGCAAATGTCTTTCTGAATTCTTTATTCTATTTCATCACCTATTTGTCTATTCTTACTCTAATACTATGTTATATTGCTGTACTTTATATAAAGTCTGATATTTGATAGTATGAGCAGTCCTCTTCTTCCAAGGTATCTTGGTGCTTTCTGGCATTTCTATATGTATTTTGGAATCAGCTTGTCAAGCAACAGTTTGATTGGTATTTTTATCTGGATTGAATCCATAGTTCATGGTAAAGAGAATTGATAGTTTTTAAAAATTTGGTAGGGTCTTCCAATCCATGGATATGGTATATCTCTTCATTTATGTAGGATTTCATCTGGATAGTGTTATGGTCTTTCCTATCTTTCATTAGATTTATTCCCATGTATGTGGTTTTTTGGTGTTCATGTAGATTATGCCATTATAATTTTTCACTTTCTATTTCAGCTTCAGTGAAACTTTTTGTGATGACATAAATAGTGTATATTTGTGCTGCTCAATACAATATTTGTGGCTAAAGAACACTTGAAATGTTGCTGGTGTGACTGAGAAACTGAATTTTAAGATTTAATTTTAATCAATTTAACTTTAAATAGCCACATATGGCTAATGGCTGTTATACTGGAGTCTGGTATCTAGAATTATTGATATAAACAGTTCTGTGTTATAAATCAGGCTGCTAGTCAGCTTCCCTCACTGCCAGCTTGTTATTGGTTTTCTCAAGTTATTTAACATTTGTTTCTGACTTTCTACTTCAGTATTTTGTTGTTTTTGTTTCATTTTCCATTTGTTTTCCTTAAGGATTTATGCTTTAAAAAATCCCTTTATTGTCATTTAAATGAAGTATCTAGAAGGCGCAAAGGTAAATACGTGTGGCTGATGGAGCATTTATAGGCACACCTATCTCTGTTGTTTAGACATCATTTTCTCTGTATAACTGAAAATGATACATTATTATCCTCATTTAAACAAAGTATGGCAAACCACAGTGAGTTGTGGGACTGATGGAGAATAGGAGGCGGGAGAGAGCAGATTATCTTTTCAGCATTGCCTTGCAACTTGAGTTTTAACATCACCAGACAGAGCTTGGATAATGTTTTTTAAATTTAGTTTTTAGAAACCTTGAATATAATGGAGGGGAGCTTTTTACAAATTATTACAAAAGTATTACATGTCTCTTTATTATGATGCCCTGAAAGAGGCTTTCGAAAAGGGCACATTCTGTTTTCTGGCATTAGGTTTCAATTTTTACAGCTCCTTTAGATTGCTCCCTTTACCTTTGTATAACTCTTCATGATTTTTCTGAAAACCAGAAACAATGATATGTGGTATTTTTCTTTTATGTTTATGTGATGATGAAGAAATTTGAAATAATTGTCTTTAGTTTTTATCCCTATAAATTATCTGCATAGGATGATTGACAGGAGGGCATACTAGTGTTGTCTTCCAAACTAGTTGATAAAATAGATCTGGATGAAATCTTTACATAATTCTGCTATTTACAAAGAACAATGCATATTTTTAATCTGTGGAGAACCACACTTCTGTCAGGCTATGACCTATTTTTGCATAATTTAAACTAATTTTTTTCTTTATCACTTTTGAGTACAGTAGTATGCAGAAATTACCTTGCAGCTTGTATATTATAGTTTTGAAATAAGTATTTATTTTGAATAAGGAAATATTCTGAAATATAAGAAAAGCAAAAGCTGAGAGAGCAGAACAAGTTTATAAAACTGAAGGAAAACATGTGAAAGAAAATGAGAGCAAATTTGTTGAGTGATCAGTTAGAATAATAATGTAAATTCTATTTTGAGTTTGAATAGGCACTTTTCAAGATTACATTTCTAGCAAATGTCAGAATCAGAATTCATATTTGGTTTGATTATAAAACAATGGTATGTTACTGTCTGGATTTCATGGGAGTATTTGATAGAATCATGGCTTGTGGCTAATGTGGTGATAGAGGTTTATATTATGATCAGTGAATTCATTGTTGACTTACAGCTGTGTTCAGAGATGACTTGGAGGGAGCTCTCTCTTTGTTTATCACAAAAATCTCTTTTTATTTTGAACTGTTTCTTTTGAACCTTTTTATTGATGATTAAACTTAAGAAATACAAAGCATGCTGAGCACATTTACAATCTTACAAAGATATTTTCATTGTTGCTGGAGATATTCAGGGTACTAAATGGCCCTAAAGGATAACTGAGGCAGCATAGATGTAGGGGGTGCCCCAATGAAGGGAGGAAAGCCTCGAACTCGCCAAGTGGCTTCTTGGCTTTGCGCAGGAATGAATTTGAGAGAGAGCCAACTAGCTACAGGAAGGTTTTATTGAAACAGAGAGAGACAACAGATCTTATTCCACAGACAGAGTAGGGGTCCTTTCCCAAGCAGGAGGGGTATACCTTATGGGCAGTTTTTTTAAATATATTTTTTATTTTTTTATTTCAGTATATTATGGGGGTACCAATGATAAATGTTTCAGTTACATATATTGCCTTTGCCCCACCCGAGTCAGAGCTTGAAGTGTATCTATCCCCCAGATGGTGTGTACCGCACCCATTAGGTGTGAATATATCCATCCACTTCTCCCCATTCCCACCTGCCCGACACCTGATGAATGTTACTACATGTGCACACAAGTGTTGATCAGTTAATACTAATTTGATGGTGAGACATGTGGTGCTTGTTTTTCCATTCTTGTGATACTTCACTCAGGAGAATGGGCTCCAGCTCCATCCAGGATAATACAAGAGGTGCTATATCACTGTTGTTTTTTGTGGCTGAGTAGAACCTCTATGGTATACATATACCACATTTTATTAATCCACTCATGTATTGATGGGCTCTTGGGTTGTTTCCACATCTTTGCAATTATGAATTGTGCTGCTATAAACATTCGAGTGCAGATGTCTTTTTTATAGAATGTCTTTTTTTCCTTCGGGTAGTTGCCCAGTAATGGGATTGCTGGATCAAATGGTAGTTCTACTTTTAGCTCTTTTTAGTATCTCCATATTACTTTTCACAGAGGTTGTACTAGTTTGCAGTCCTACCAGCAGTGTATGAGTGTTCCTATCTCTCCACATCCATGCCAACATTTATTGTTTTGAGACTTTTTGATAAAAGCCATTCTCACTGGAGTTAAGTGATATCTCACTGTGGTTTTGATTTGAATTTCCCTGACGATTAGTGATTTTGAGCATTTTTTCATATGTTTGTTGGCCATTAGTCTGTCTTCTTTTGAAAAATTTCTGTTCATGTCCTTTGCCTACTTTTTAATGGGGTTGTTTGATTTTTTTTTGTTTGCTTATTTTCCTGAGTTCTATATAGATTCTAGTTATCAGCCCTTTATTGGAAGTGTAGCATGCAAATATTTCTCCCATTCTGTAAGTTATCTGTTTGCTCTTGTGATAGTTTCCTTGGCTGTAAAGGCATCCATCTAGCTTAGTAAGTCATCCATTCTCGGGTGGTCCCAGGCAGTGACTTCTTTGTGACTTTCTTGTTCAGAGTGGTTAGGGTCTGGTCAAAATGGCTGCACTCAGACTGTTGACCTTCCTTTTCTGCCATATCCCTACATTATAACCATTAAAATCATTTCTATGTTTTGTAAATTTGACTGCAAAGTCTCTGAGATTTCTGCTAGGTCTAACATGCTTTGAGTCTAAGACTCTGCTTTGCAAATATTAATGGAGCTCTTGTTAAAATGCAGATTCTAACTCACTAGGTCTAGAGTAGGGGCTGCAATTCAGCATTTGTTAGAACAAGTGTCCAGGTGATGCAGATGGTTTGCACACCATATTTTGTATGTTGGTCCCAGCCATATGGAGGATGGCTTAAGTCACTGAATGTGGTTTAAGCAAAGACTGGCAAAATTTTTCTGTAAAGGCCCATATGGGAAACATCTTAGACTTTGTGAACCGTTTAGTCTCTGTCACAACTACTCAACTCTGCCATCGTGATGCCAAAGCATCCACCCAGTAAAACTTTATTTGCAAAAACAGATGGCAGCCAGCTTTGGACTTGACTTGTTATTTGCTGCCTCCTGGTTTGAGGAATTCAGAATGTCAACCTTAGGTAATGAGATTCAGAAAATATGATTAAGTATAGAGTTTATTTAAGCTCAGAGTTTGAGGATGGCTACCTGTGAGCATAGATTCAAGTTGCCCTGAATATATGAGGGCTGTCCTGAAAGCATCCAGCCATCGTTAATGAGAACGGTTACACTCCTGATTAGCAGCAGTTACAAGTGGTTTTTAAGAAAAAAAGAAGAGGGAGTTTCTAAATTGTTTACCAAGAATTTACATCAAAATAACATAAGCTATTGATTGGCTATACATTGTTCTTTGTATCATAAATTCGAGGAACCTGAAGATAATGGATGAGGTGGCTTGTCAGGGGCAAAATGCCTTTAAACAATTGCCCCTGGCCCATTCTAATGTCTGTCTGGGCTTGATAAATTTTGCATATTTTCATAGTTCATACTACTCTGAGCTATTTTCTTTTCTTAAGAATAAACATTATGTCATGCTTTTAAGGAATTCTGTGTTAATGTAATTTGCTTACAATTTCATAAAATAATTTCTTAATATTAAAATATCACATAATAAAATGATCAAAGTCTTTAATCTTTTGAAATTACTAAAATGTTCCAGTTGAATTAAATTAAGATTAAGTTTAGAATATTTGCAAGTTGGCCTTTAAAAAGAACATTCATAGTTTGAAATGTCAAAAATATAAATACACATGAGAAATTGAAGGAGTCTACACGAGAGACCCCTTTTTCAGTTCTGTTGTTCGTAGAGGCATAAGTAAGGAGAAAAGTATGATAGCAGAGAAGTCTTGATCTGTGATCTTCAGAGAAAGCTATCCACTTCTAGGATGCTGTCTGCTTCTGGGGAGAAACTTCTCTGGCTAGTTTCTCAACTTAAGGTCTCCAATGGGTGTATAGTTCCAAGAGTCTGGAGGGGCCCTTCAAGTTGCGAGGTTATTAACCCAAGGTTCAGGGTCCTGAAGTTTTGCTGCAGTTTGGGTGGCAAGGGCAGTCTGATGTCGTTCTCACGAGACTTATTCTCCAGATTCTAGATTGTCCTCATCAATGTGCACCATGAAAAGCTTTCTTTACCTGGTAAAAATACACTTTGGCATAATTAATTAAAGCTTTGCAGCATTTAGTCATATCAGAGTTTAGTAGTGGAGGATACATGAGGTATTATGATTAGGTGCATAGGGTTTCCTGTGACGATTTCATAAGGGATCAACTTATGTTTTGCACTACAAGTGGATCTGATTGTCATTAATCTGCAATACCTTTGACCAAGGCAATCCAGTCAATTTAGTTAGCTTTACCTAATGCTATTGTATGTGTAATACCTTACTTAACTATTTTATAACTTGTCCAGTGAAACAAGTACCTCTGTCATTAAAGATTTTTCCAGGAATGTCCCATGAGGAAAACATTTCCTAATAACCATTTAGCCACTGTTATAACATTAGCCCTCTTGCACAGGAAAGCTTTTATACAACCAGAAAACATGCATTCAAAATGACAATTGAACCAAATCTGTCTGTAAATGTTTCAATGGCCCATCAGACCATTATATATTTTAAATTTGGGTTATTTTACCTGTTCCATGATGAGGCAGGGAATACAGAGCTTTTAATAATGGAGGCTTTAAGGTCTTAGGAAGGACCAGATGACTGTCCAGGTTCTCCATGAGTCCACACTTAACATAAGACTTACATCCTCTTACATACCAATTTTGTTTCTCATTTCAGGTGTACTGCACTGTTTATTAGATGAATTATCACAGGTGATTTAACTTGGGCCATGGAGTTCATTCAAATTACATATCTAAATAATTTCAGAACTGGCTGATTTAGCATGAAAATCTGGCAAAGTATTTTCTTGATATTTAATTTTCTCATCCTGCGTAGGTTAGCAGTTTTGTAAACCAGTCATTCTCTTCATTAGAGTGCCGGAAATTCTTACCCAGTCCAGATGATAAGATCTTAAAGATGTCAGAAACCTATATTCCAGAGTGCTTGTCAGAGTCCTTTTCATCTTTTTTATGAACTTCCTTGAAGACACAGTTCTCTAGTATTTTACTTGCTTGTGAAGAGTTTTCAGAAACTGCATCAGAATTAAGCAATTAACTGTGAAAATAAAATGGTCATAGTTAAAGACACAGTCAACAAGAAATTTGGTTATTTCTGTAGCCTACAATAATTTAACAATAACTATAATTATGAGTGATAACATATACCTAGACATATCAGAATTTTAGAAATCCTGTATAATTTTGTAACATACATTAATATTCATAAAAGTGTAACTCAAAGAAGGCTAAACATAATTTTTTATTTGACAGTGCTTCCCGTGTAATTTAACATATCAAATAAGCCTGTTTCTCTCCGTTTTGAATGCAGCAGGGGCCCTCTGTAGCACCCCAAAATTAGTTTGAGATAAGAAAAAAAGACTTAATTTTAAATTTTAAATTTAATTTTGGGAAACCTGTCAGATATATTAAATGTTTAAAATACTTAATGAAAATAAGATCACAGGTTGCTGTAAAATAATAATAATTTATTTAGCCAAAATGATAATTCAAAGATTTTGAAAAGCAAAAACTTTTGCTCTTTAATAGAGAAGAGACTCAGTTTTCCCAACAATCAAAAGACCTGAGAAAGAAGATCTGTTGCTCCTTTTCTCCTCTCTCTTTTTTTAATAAAGTTTACTCAAAAGGCAAACAAAAATATTTTATTGTGTCTTATTAATATTAGATGAAATTTTTGTTCAAAAGAGAAAACAAAATTTTACTTTTGTAATAGTATGTTATCAATACCAGGCTAATTATAATAAAACCCTGTAAACAAATCCATCCAATCTTAGTCAGTTCTTGATCACATCATATTTCCATAAACATTTTGTAATCTCTTATAAATTAAAAATAAATTCTTTCTCTTCCCAACTTTCTATTCTTATGTACTTTTATCTATTTTTTTATTCCTTCAATTTGAAACAACCTTTAAGTAACTTTTAAACGAGACAATTTTTTTTTTAACAAACACACATTTTCATACCTTTACAACTTTCCTCACCAAAAGCATATTTTACTTTGTCTTCCTCAATAATCTTAGGTCTCAAGTAGCAGGAAGGAAAACAGAGGGGATCCTGGAAACTGGAATTCAAACTCCCTGCGATATTGCCATTTACTGCCAGTTTCTTTTTATCTAAGGCCTCTAACTGGATCCAAATCAGTTAATTATCAAATCTGATTTGATTCTGGACTTATTTGGTTCAGTTTCTGTCATGACTTCTGAACCCAGTTCAGATAAAAATTTGCTCAGATGAACTCAGATAGCTCAAAACACAAATCCATGGAGCTTTGGAATCTGAGAACTTACCTGTGATTCCTATTCAGTGCTAAAGAGCAACAGATAAAACGAGTCCAGCAGGTACCTTACATGGTCACTCAATATTCCTGGTGGTGGCTAGGAACTCTGCTGTGGATCCCACTTCTGACACCATCTGTTAAAAACCTTGGACAAATTAAATTTAAGAAAATTTAATTGAGCAAAGAACAATTCATGAATCAGGCAGTCCCTGAACTGAAATAGATTCAGAGAGACTCTGGCCCTGCTGCATGGTCACAGAAGATTTATGGACAGACAAAGGAAAATATTATACAGAAAGTGTAAGTGAGGTGCAGAAATGGCTTGGCATTTGCCTTATTTGAACATGGTCTGAATAGTTGACTGCCTATGATTGGCTGGAACTCAGTTATTAGCACAGGAGTAGGTTACAGCCTATTTACATATCCAGTTAGGTTATAGTTCACTATATATGGAGAAACCTTTAGGCCAAACTTAATATATGTAAGGAGGCAGCTTTAGGCTAAACTTAATTTAACAGTGCATAGATATACCTTACTTGCATCTTTATAGGAGTTATTTATGCATGTCGTCATAGTAAATGTATTAGTTTGTGACTTGTCTTTTCACTTCCTGTGGCTTGGAGTCAATTAAAATGACTGTCTTAGTCATTTTTTAAGATACTATACACAGATATCTTATTGGAAATGTGAAAATATTTCTGTAGGAAAGATTCCCAGAAATAGAATTGCTGGGCCAGGCTTGGTAGCTCACGTCTGTAATCCCAGCACTTTGGAAGGCCAAGGTGAGAGGATTGCTTGAGACCAGGAGTTTGAGACAAGCCTGGGCAGCAAAGTGAGACCCCTGTCTCTACAAAAAACAGAAAAATTAGCTGAGCATGGTGGCACACACCTGTAGTCCCAGCTATTTGGGAGACTGAGGAGGGAGGATCCCTTGAGCCAAGGAGTTTGAAGTTGCAGTGAGCTATGAGGGTACCACAGCACTCTAGCCTGGGTGACAGAGCAAGACCCTGTCTAAAAAAAAAAGGAAGGAAAGAAAAGAAAAGAAATTGAAAAGGGTTTGTGTGTTTTAAACTCTATCAGAAGCTGTCAAAATTGATTTTCTTAATTGGCTTCACCAACTTAATGCTTTATTTATTTATTTTTCAACAAGTGTTGAGCATCTGTTCTGTGGTTAGTATAGTTCTAGGCATTACAGATAAAATGGCAAAACAAAGTCCTTATTTTCATTAAGCTTACATTGTATTTGGGAAAGACTAAACAGATAGTTAAGTAAATATGTAATATAAAGGCAGGTAGAGAAGAGAATAATGGGGGAGGGTATTGATTAGAGGGGACCATGGGCTCTTATGTAAGAGGTGACATTTGAGCTCAGAACTGAAAAATTCTCTCAGTATACAACTGATTTCAATTTGCTAATTTGTTAAGGTTTTTATGTATCTGTTTTAAGTGAGCAGATATTGCTAGAATATTAGAAAGAATTTTTAAAAAATATTTTAGTCTTCCACTTAGGTATTTAAAAAAATTACCCATTTTGATTGGTTACCACAACTATGCTGTGCTTGTAGAATGAGTTGAGATGTTTTCCATTTATTTCTAGGCCGTTGAGCAGTTAAGATAACATAGGAATGATCTATTTCTTGAATGATCTCTACTTGCACACATGAGGAAGGCAGTCCTTTCCCAGCTCCTTGGATTCTGAGTAGTGTCAACCTCCTACCCTTTAACTCCCAAGGACACATGCATCCCTGGGTAGATGCACTCTCTCCCTGCTGGTCCTTGAGGAGGGAGATAGAAACTGTGGCAAAGCCTTCTCTGCCCTTGGTCCCTGGCTGCTTTCTGAGAAGTACTCATCAGACTCCAGCAGTGGTATGAAAAAGTGTTGGGAGGGCAAGGGAGTTGGATGGTGGATTTGGGCTGCCATCTTTAAGAAACATTCACTTGCCATTATGGATTTCATTCTGTTTATAAGGTACATGTTCCAGGCTTTTGCTAGAGTTGGGCCAGAGAGAGGGAAGACGTGTATGCTTAGTGCTCAGTCCACCATCTTGGTCATAGGGCACTGAAAGTAATTTGTCCCAGTGCTAACAATAGATCCTGTGGCTTTCAAGTGGTTTATTTAAAAAATATTACCAATGATCCACTGGTAGTCTTATATTAAAATAACTTTACTCACATTCTAGTTGTCTTTTTTGAGATAGATGGAGAGAAGGAGTCCCTGATATTTTGGGAATTATGCATAGTATATATTATGAATCTAAAAGTAACCTGTTATGGATGTATAATGGTTTGGAAACTGCTAACTTATATGTAACAGTGAAATCCTTAGAAAAATATGATTTATAAATGCTTATTTTTAGGAAGATATCCACATTATACTTGTGTTCTGTTGTGCTCTATAGAAAACTTAGAACTTGATCTATCTTTGGATTTTATTTATTTCAGAATCTTGACAAAACTTTTGGAGGTGTCAGATGATCCACAAGTCTTAGCTGTTGCTGCTCATGATGTTGGAGAATATGTGCGGCATTATCCACGAGGCAAACGGTAAGAGAAAACCTTTAATTTTATTTGGTTTCTTGAAACCTTCAACATAGAATCCTAAAGAATGTACTTACCTAAAATAGAGTAGTTTAGCAGAAGAAGTAAGAGTAAATGAAATCAAGATTGCCATATAGTAGGAATTATGAAAAACCCAACTAAAAGTGAGTAGTATAAAAATATAAGTATACTTGCATAACACTACTGTGTAGTGGCCAACAGAGATTGTACTAGCTATTTCATGTTAAAGATTTTCTTTGGTTTGTATGATTTAATTCAATAGCCGTTTTGTGAGCTATTGTGAACTAATTCAGTAGCCATTTTGTGAGCACTGGCTATTTTTCAATTACTATTTGTGTTTACAGAAATGAATTAGACATTGTTATTGAGCTCAGTAGATTTAAAGTATAAAAGAAAATATAACATCTGTAAATAACAGTTACAGTAGATGCATAGTAATGGAATTTTGTATTTCAAAGTACAGGTATGGCTTTATAGAAGAGGAGATACTGGTCACATAATTTAAATTTACTAAGATACATTAACAACAAAGGGATGGTCAGGTTTATTTTGGAAAAATAAGAAATCAAGGTACCAATATTGTATAAAGGGGCAAAATGGGACAAAAGGGCTGTTTTATTTTGTTTGGAAAAACTGGAACGTGTAGTGCGGTTTCTTTTGATAATTGGTTCCCTAATCTATAAAATTGGAGCGATAATAATATTGATGTGAGGATTGATGTGAGGATTAAATGAGTTAATACATGTACACTGTTTAGAACAGTGCTGATAAGTACATAGTAAATGCTTAATAACTATTGGCTGCTTTTATTATTATTATTAACTCACAGTTTATTATAGGCAAAGGAGACCATGAATTAAAATCAGCTGAAGGAAGAGAGATACAGGGCAGAGTCCAGGAAAATTACCAAATATAGAGCATCTTGTCTTCTCGTTATGAAGTCAGGATAGCATTACTTTCCTGGCATAGGTGCATGACAAAACACACAGAGTATTGCCAATCAGGGAAGAATTTGATTTTATTACTAATGCTAATATTTTATATTTATCAAAGCTATATATTAGGAAGATATAACAGTATTTATCTTGTTTATCAAGTAACAATATCAAAATGAATAAACCTGTGACTTCTTAGAATGTATGAAAAAATTGGTAGAGCCATGGTTGTAGTTGCAGACATTAGCGTTCTATAATTCCTCATGACTTCTTATTGTGTATAAATATCTAGACATTGTGGGTCTGCCCTACAGTGGGAGCTCTTCTAGAGAAGCAGTAGGTAAGTGGCAGATAGGAAACTACTCAGGATGGTGGAAAATTAGTGTAGTTAATGAATCACTCAGTGTTTGAACTGCAGGATGTTTTCATTCTGATCCAGTGGTGCAAACCCTTGTATCGAACCTTATTCTAGGTGCACTTCAGAAAGCAGATGGCACAGATATAGGTATGTAAGAGTGCGTGTGTTTGTAAAAGAGCTTAGTACATTACAAGAAGTTTCAAAAAAAATGGAAAACTATTAAGTTAGGGGGATAAAAAGCTTTTTTTTGGGAAAAATAATATAGGCTGAGTATCCCTTATCTGAATGCTTAGGATAAGAAGTATTTTGGATTTTGGATTTTTTTCAGCTTTTGGAATATTTGCATTACTGGTTGAGCATCCCTAATCTAAAGTCTGAAATCTGAAATGCTCCAATAAACATCTCTTGTAAACATCATGTCTGTGCTTAAAAATTTGAGATTTTGGAGGATTTGGGATTTTTGGATTTGGGATGCTCAACCTATAACAAAAATATTATATTCATGCTTCACTCCATATTTAAAAGAAAACATTAAAAGATCCTACACTATTTCTTGAAGCATTATTTATAATAGCAAAAAATTTTGAAAATAACCAAAATATTCAATAGTGATGACATAAACAGTATGGTACATGCATATATCATAATATCAGAAATCTTTGATGACATGGGAAAATGCTTGTCACAATGAGCAATAAGCTGAACAAAGCACCACCGCAGTTATTAGATATGAACATACACATACTATATGAAACAAAGCAATGGAAATATTGACAGGGACTGTCTGTCATCTGTGGGATTATAGATGATGTTTTTTTGAAGTGATTTTTTATCATTTTTAGCATGGAGGAACCAAGGCATAAAAAAATCAAGTTACTTTCTTCATTTCAAAATCTGAATTCCATCATTACAGATTTCCCAGCTAATGCTATCCCTTGTTGTTTTTAAACAACTATAAAAGGGCAATCGTGGCTAGCAGATTAGGGTCTAAGGAGTTGTTAGGACTCTACCAACTCTGGGAGCAAGAGATTCTCCCGTTACCTTTTAGCTCCTGCCTGGATCCAGACACATGGGTGAGGCTTATACAGGGAAGAATAAGTGATTGTATAAGTAATGTGATTTCAGAATATTCGAAAGATGCTGAATCTTCAAGAAATTTTTTTTTCATATTATCATAATTCCATATTGTTGGTATAAAATGTTAATTTCCATTTAAATGAAAATACTGCTGATAGGGCTGGGGTGTCAAGCCCTTATCTGTTATTTTACCTTAATATGAAATAAAAACTTATTTATTTATTTTTTATTTCAAAATATTAAGGGAGTACAAATGTTTCTGTTACATGGATAGCTTTTGTAATGCTTTAGTCAGGGCTATAAGTGTGCCCATCACCCGAATAGTGTTCATTGTACCTATTAGGTGACTTTTTACTTCTCTCCTCCTCCCCTCCCCCCTTCTTGATTTCCAGTGATTTTTACTTATCTTCGTGCCCATTTGTGCCCATCAGTTAGTTCCAAATATTAGAATACATGTGGTATTTGTTTTTTCATTCTTGAGATACTTTACTTTGGATAATGGTCTCCAGTTCCATCTAAATTGCTGCAAAACATATTCATTCATTCTTTTTATTACTGAGTAGTAACTCCATGGTGTATGTGTGTTTGAATATCTTTTGCAGCAATTTAGATGGAACTGGAGACCATTATACACACACATACACATACACACATCACATTTTGTTAATCCACTCATGAATTGACAGGCACTTGGGTTGATTCCACATCTTTGCAGTTGTGAATTGTGCTGCAATAAACATTCAAGTGCAGGTGTCTTTTTGTTGAAATGACTTCTTTTCCTCTAGGTAGATACCCAATAGTGGGATTGCGGGCTTAGGTCTATTTTTAGTTCTTTAAGAAATCTCCATACTGTTTTCTATAGAGGTTGTACTAATTTGTAGTCCCACCAACAATGTATAAGCTTTCCTTTCTCTCTGTATCCATGCCAGCATCTGTTGTTTTTGGACTTTTTAATAAAAGCCAGTCTGACAGGGGTAAGGTGATATTTCATTGTGGTTTTAATTTGCATTTACCGCATGATTAATGATGTTGAGCATTTTTTCATGTTTCTTGACCATTTGTCTGTCTTCTTTTGAAAAGCTTCTGTTCATGTCTTTTGCCCACTTTTTAATGGGGTTGTTTGGTTTTTTCTTGCTAATTTGTTTGAGTTCTTTGTAGATTCTGAATATTAGCCCTTTATTGGATGTATACTTTGCAAATATATTTCTCCCATTCTGTAGGTTGTCTGTTTGCTCTGTTGGTTATTTCTCCCACTGCACAGAAGCTTTTTAATTTAATCAAGTCCCATTTATCTATTTTTGTTGCTGCTGTAATTGCCTTTGGAGTCTTAGTTATAAATTTTTTCCCTAGGTTGATGTCTAGAGGAGTTTTTCCTACATTTCTTCTAGAATTTTTATGATTTTGTGTCTTACATTTAAGTATTTTATCCATCTTGAATTAATTTTTGTAAGTGGTGAGAGAGAGAGGGTTCCTGTTTCATTTTTCTGCATGTGGCTATCCAATTTTCCAAGCACTATTTATTCAACATGGCTTGTTTTCCCCAGTGTATGTTATCGTCTGCTTTGTCAAAAATCAATTGGCTATATGTGGATGGTTTTATATCTGGGTTCTCTGTTCTGTTCCATTGGTCTATTTTTTTTCTGTTTCTATTTTTTTAATCAATACAGTGCTGTTTTGGTTACTATAACTTTGTAGTATAGTTTCAATTCTGGTAATGTGTTGCCTCCAGATTTGTTCGTTTTGCTTAAGATTGCTTTGGCTATTTGGGCTCTTTTCTGGTTCCAAATAAAGTGTAGAATTATTTTTTCTAGATCTGTGAAATATGGCATTGGCATTTTGATGGGGATTGCATTGAATCTGTAAACCACTTTGGGCAGTATGGACATTTTAACAATGTTGATTCTACTGATTAATGAGCATGATATGCTTTTCCATTTATTTGTGTCATCTGCAATTTCTTTCCTCAGTATTTCATGGTTCTCCTTGTAGAGATCTTTCACCTCCTTGGCTATGCATATTCCTAAGTATTTTATTTTCATTGTAGTTATTGTGAATGGTATTGAGTCTTTGATTTGACTCTCAGTTTGACTGTTACTGGTGTATAAAAATGCTATTGATTTGTATACATTGATTTTGTAACCTGAGACTTTGCTGAATTTATTTGTCAATTCCAGGAGACTCTTGGTGGAATCTTTGGGATTTTCTTGATAGAAGATCACACTGTCAGAGAAAAGTGATAGTTTGACCTCCTCTTTCCTAGTTTGGATGCCCTTTATTTCTTTGTCTTGCCTTAACTGGCCTGGCAAGGACTTCCAGTACTATGTTGAATAAAACAAACACCAGATTTTAGCAATAGCAATATTGGTAACTCAATTATTCATTCATTTATGTAACAAACA
>CAUYPO010007241.1:0-33897 GCA_963574435.1 Cheirogaleus major
CTACTCACCATCAAATTGGTTCTGACTGATTAAAACTATGGTGCTCAAATTGTGATGGGACTCATCAGGGATTCGTGGGGGGGAGACCCACATCCTTGGGTTATGGTGAGCATTGTGGGGGGGAAGGAAATACCTCTAACCCTTCTTAGGGAGAGGCAAAGAAATATAATATAACCAAAATGTAAAAAAAAAAAAATCTTTTATCGGATGGTGGGCAGGTGGGGGGAGGGGAAGAGTGTATACTTACATAATGGGTGTGACATGCACCTCCAGGGGGTTGACACGCTTGAAGCTCTAGCACAGCAGGGGGGGAAGAGGGTTGGCAGGGGCGATGTATGTAATCCTAACAATATTTGTACCCCCATAATATAATGAAATAATAAAAAAAGGATAAAAAAAGAAGATTTATCTTTACCTCACTCACTATTACCATCTTTTATCTTAAATCCTTAATTATATTTATAACAGCTGCTTTAAAATTCTTGTCTGCTAATTCTGATATCAGGGTAATCTCAGGATAATTTCCTTTTGACTGCCTTTTCTTAAGCTTAGGCTATGTAGTCATGTGTCTTTCATACCTAGTAATTGTTTAATATATATTCATCACTGTGAATTATACATGGGAATGTTATAGAAATTTCTGTTGTCTTCTACTAAGACTGTAGTTTTCCTTCTTGTAGGCAAGTAAATTATTAGCAGAGTACTTTGGAATTGTAGAGACTTGACGTTATGTCAATGGAAAAAAGCCAAACTCTGTAAAATAATTTTATAGAGATTTATTCTGAGCCAAATTTGAGGACCATGACCCAGAGCCACTGCCAAGAGGCCTTGAGCTAGTGGACTGTATGTGGTTAGGTTACAGTTTGGTTTTATACATTTCAGGGAGATAGGGGTTACAGGTAAAGTCATAAATCAATATGTGGGAGGCATACATTTGGTTTGGCCCGAAAAGGTGGGCCATCTCAAAGCGGGGGCTTACAGGTTATAGGTGGGTTTAAAGATTCTTTGTCTTGTAATTGGTTAAAGACATGAAGCTTTATCTAAAGGCTTGAAATGTTTCAACATAAGGAGCTGTTATCAGAGATAAACCACCGGACATAGATTTTTCATGTAAATTGAGGACCTGCAGGTTGTCTTGCATACCCTTAAGGCTGTTAATGGGTTATAAAGGATGTCCCCAAGAAGGGAGGGGGGCATGATAAGGCATATATGACCTCCTTTCTCCTGGCAGGCAATTTAGTTTTAGCATATTCCTTTGGCCACGAGGGGGTCCATTTAGTCAGCCGGTGCAGGAGGGATGAGCCTTAAATTTTTATTTTAGTTTATAGTTATATTTAGTCAGAATGAACCTATTTTAATGGTAAGCCTTAGGGTTACCAAGCTCTTCTAATTTTCTAGGATTCAAATTCTGAACTTTATCTCTCTTGTAATGGGCAGCAGCTGGCATATTTGCTCCAATATTTCAGCTTCCAACTCAAGCTTCTCGCCAAACTCCTTGGAGGTCCCTCTCCACATGACAGTCTAGTGCTTGGCCAGTGCTTTGAGAAGGGTGTATATGGAGATTTGGGGACTCCCTTTCTTTAATTCTCTCCTTGTTTTTTATAAATCCACCCTTCAATTTTCAGCTTCTCTGACAGCCCAAATCTTCTTCCCCTTATATCTCAAGTCCTAGTGACTGGCTTTCTGCTTCAGTTCTAATTTCTTAACACTGTCTCTAGTGGAAAATTCTTCAGGGGAAAACCTAATCAGTGTGTATGTCACCCAATTCCATTTTCTTCTTTCAATGGTTAAATCAACTTTATATTCTGCTTGCTTTGGTCCACTTTCAAGTATTTACAAATAGTTGGGTTTCAAAAATATTTTGGTTAGAGTTTTGTTGTTGTCAGCTGTAGGGTGTGTCCCTGCTCACTGCACTGTTGATGGGAATGGGAACTTCTGGGCCATTATTTCTACCAGCCCCAGGAGCAGCATCTTCCAGATGACCCATAACTCTTCCCCTCATACTCCCCAGGACATCTTTTCTCCCTCATGTGGTCCACTAAGAATTAAAACGTACACAAATGATTTTCTCATTTATTATTTTGTCTAATTAGCGCATATTTACTAAGTGCCTGTTGTGAGTCAAAAACATTCAAAATGATGAGTCTAGAACAGTTATGAGCAGGTCAGACACACCACTGTCACATGAGGCTCACTTTTCCTTGACATTGTCCCTCGCATTGAGTAGATCACCAAGTTTTGTTGACTCAACTCTAAGGAACTGCGAACTTGGTCCACAATTTTACATAGTTACAGCTTTTTAATTCTGGTCATTGTTGTGTCTTGCCTAGACACTGCAAAATGTCTTCTAATTGATCTCTAAACTTCCAAACTCCCCCTCCCCCTTTCCAAAGATTATCTTCTGTGTTTCCTGAGTGGTCTTTCTAAAGACAAATACCACCATATTGCTTCCATTTCTTTAATTATTCAATTACTCTCCATCATTAACTTACGGATAAAATTAAATAATTACCATACCTAAAAGATCCTGTGTGACCTAGTCCTTTTGTTTCTATCTTTCTGGCCCCATTTTCATTTTTTTCTTACATGCACCTTATAAGAGTCATACTCCAATAGTTCACCAAATATGATATCGTTTCCAGTTTTTGAGAAACATTTCTTACATATTTTGTACATTCTGTTCCCTTTTATTGTAAGGTTTTTTCCCCCATAACAGTAGTTCAATACATGGTTAGCTTCCTTCAGATTTCTTTCTATTTTGAACAATCCCGTCCTTCCTCCAAGTACAATAATCTAGGTTAAACTGGGAGATCTGGCACATGCAATGCATGCCTCCATTATATTAGTAGTACTGGCACTATGATCATAGTTTCTCCTGGTTTATTTTCTGAATCAGAAACATATTCAAAGACTGCATCACTTTCATTTCTCTTTCATTAGCAGATAACACAGGGCCTAGTCCATTCCCTAACTCACCGGCAAATTGGGATAAAAGACAGAGTTGAACTCTCCTGGACAAACATATCAGTGATCCAACAACTAGCTTTGCTCTGTTCATAAATAAGATACAGCACTAGTTTCAAGGAATGTATGCTGTTACGGCATCTTTATTTCTCTTTACACTGGAATTTTTTGTAAGGTGTGTACATTTCTTTCAAGATTATCTACCCAGGGTTTATTGACAAAACAAGACAAAAAGAAGCCTGAGGTCATGTTTCACTTCCCAGGTTATATCCATTGCAGTCAGGCCCACCGCAGGAATGTCCCTTGGCTGTACCATCTGAGAGGATGTAATTTGTTGATGCTAATTACTTTCTATCCACCTTCTTTTCCAGCTCAAGTGATCCTTTAAATTACACCTTTCCGCTAAGGCATTAATCTTCCATTGTGTTTCATTTTAATGTTTTCTCCACACATAAACTGTGCAGAATTTAGAGCTGGGAGGAAACTTAGAAATTTTCTCACATAGTGCTTATCAAATCTGGAAACATAAACTCTGTGGGCACATGGCTGTGTGCCAGGGGGTGGTCTGAAAAGCTTCAAGAAAAATCTCTGTGAAATATAAGTTTTCCCCAAAGCCTTGGAGGGAGGAAGAGGTCAAGTCTTTTAGTCTGTGACTAATGTGAAGAATCATTTTATATTTTAAAATATGTATGCATGATGAAGTAGAATGCAAAATTCACATTAGTAGCTGGATTAATCAGGACATAAGTTAAAGATCTGAGTATGCACTGGTGAACTTAGTAGTACATCTTCTGTCAGACATTCATTCTATGAGAAAGTTGCAGAAGCAGTGGTCTAATGGCTTGCTTTCTTTTGTAGAGATGAAGCATGCTCAAAGCAGTGCAAATTAGCTGGGATCCTTTGGTACTTCCATGACTCCACGTCCACTCCTCTGTGCTCTCCGCTCTGCTCATTCGTGATGCAGGTGGTTTCTTTAACTACCTTGGTAAGAAGTGAGATCTGGAGAAGGTTTTCTTTCCTTTCAGGCTCTAGTCCGCACCACACAAGTGGCCAGGGTCATGCAGGTGGTACAAAATCATCTCTATGTCATAGTAGAGAAAATTTAGGCTCAGAGGAATTTAAAATTTTGAAAAAGTTTAAAATGTTATCATGGAGCTAAGATCCAAACTACCTGTCTTTTCCAAATTATACATCTTTTCCAAAATGCTTCTTGTTCACAGCTAAACTCTGTTTACATAAACAGTAGCATTTTCCTCACTAGCAAGCTCTGTGTTTATACTGTGACATTCAAGGATTCATTCTCAGTTGGAGCTCCCCCGGGTTCTTAACTGCATGAAGCACATAGATTACCCTCCTCCCAGGCCCCAACAAAGCTACCCTCAGACATCAGGTGGATATTTCCTGTTAAAATGAAGGTCATCTGGGTTTTGTTCTTTTGCTTTTTCTTTGTAACTTGGAATACCTTTCAATGACTTCTCCCTAAATGGTTTCTCTCTTATCCACTGGATATGATAAGCACTAAGCCATTGGAGATCTCTGAGATGGAATGTGTTTAAAATAAGTGATTAAGTTGACAATTAAAATCTGTGAAATATTCTTTGTTTTAGTTAACTCCTCAAAAATTTCCTCATTCGTGTAGAGCCATAGACATTTTTATTAAAATAAGGAATTCCTTAAAGTATGGCTTCATTTGCAATTATGAATATATTTCTTTTGCTTAATATTGTGAAACATAATAGTCTCTCCTAAACACATACTAATAGTTAGCTTTAAAATTGTGGTAATAATCTGCTGAATAACCCAAGCGTTAGGTAAACTGACAGTTATATTCTTGAAAAGGATAACAAGTACAATCATCTCTTCACAGACAATTATATATCTTCTACAAGTTGTAAAAACGTCATAAATGCAATGAACATTTTATTTAATTTGCATGATTCAAAAAGTTCAACCTGTGCCTGAATCAGATTTTGCTAAGATTTACTAAGCGTGGAGCTTCTTCAAGGAGAGGGCTACTGCCAGAGTAACTTCTCGAGCCGTTCCGTGCGGGGGTCCTTGGAGCAGCCATGGCAGGTATCTCTGCCGCGGCATCTCAAGAGAAGCGTGGACTATGTGCCATTTATTTCTTCAGTTAGAGCCGTACAGGTCTGTTATCAAACAGCACCTTGAATCACTGAATTATAGATAGTGTGGCTTTCTGAATTAAAGAGGTCGCTATTTCAAGGTGGAGCAGAGATGGTAACATGAGCCACAAAAGGTTTCCTAGGTTATACTGGTGCAATGGGGTTATGTGAGTTTGGAATAATATATTATTACATCATATAATGAAATACATTGCTTAGTGTCACTGGGTCAAACAAAATCAACTTAGAAAAGAGTATGGCTACATCAGAGAAGAGGGTCTTGAACCAAGCCCTGGAAACTTTGAACATTTCTACTGTATCCCAGGGAAAGGAAAAAAACCAATGGACAACAATAGAGCAGCATCTAATTCGGTATTAAAGAAACCAAAGAGAGACCGTGTCAGACCACACCTGAGGGCGAAGGGAGTGGGCAGTTGCATCCAATGCTGGGAGGAGGTTGAATAAGCTTTGGAAAGGTAATTGGTGTTTGGCCTACGAAGGTAAAAGCCACTGGGATTTTGATAAAGATATTCTGAGATGAAAGGAAAAGATTTTAATAGGAAGAAGCAGCAAAGTGAATTGAGGCAGTACATAAAAGACCCCTGGGAAGATTTCCTAGGAATAGAGAGCACAGCAACTTCAGGACCTGTGGAGGACCCTCGAGTCCAGAGAGGGTCAAAAGCTCTTAAATTTAATAGGCCTCTTGGTGTGCAGTGTGCAGTCCTTAGTATTTCCTTTTATATCGTCTCTGGCTTCAAATAGTCCAAATTCCTAGTATGGAATATTTGTTTACGTGTCTGCATAAATAACAGAGAATGTGAAAAGACAGTAAGCAATGAGCATAGGTAAAAGCTACAGACTGCTTCCAGAGAGAAAAGAGGGAGTGGCAGGGAGTTGCCCAGGACAGCGACATTTAGTGCAGGCCCTGAAGGACTGACGCGGCGGCCCGGGGAGAGCTGAAGGGGTCTTCGAGCAACGGGAGCCGCGTGAGCTGAGGGCAGGGCGAGCTGGAGGGGTGTGCAGCTCATTCGCCTGTTTCGCCTCAGCACTCAGAGTTGTTAGAGAAGGACTGGAGGAAGCAAAGCTGGACAGGTAGACTGCGGCCACATCACAGGTGACTTGGGATGCCCAGGAGAGAGTTTAGACAGAAGAGCACAGAGTGTTGGGAGGAAGATCTCCAGCAGTGAAATGACGCAAAGTATGTTTTGGTGCCTTGAACACGCAGTAACATTCACAGCATATCGTTACTGCGATCGGGTTGTGAATTTTGAGCTTCTTAACATTGTCAATTTAAGTAACAAGCCCATTTTGTTGTACGGGCTTAGGCTGGGAACTGACCTCAGGCTGGTGGGTTTACAATCCGCCTTCTCCTACTGCCCGTACTGATTTATTAGACAAGTTTTCCACATCCTTCACTTAGGCAGTGAATGACCAATGCTTAAAGAAGTGCAACTCTTGTTATTACGACATCTCTTCCAGATTCTTAGGAGACATCCATTAGCTCCAAGATAAGGTAGGAGAAGATTAGTCTCAGGTGGCATTGTTATAATAGGATTGGGAAAAGATTATGAGGTCAGCGTGAAGAGAGCATTACAGGTCAGAAAAAGGATAGGACTTAATTAAATAGGTAATAGGGAGCCACTGATTATTTTTAAGAAGGAAAGTGGCAGCATCAAAAGTGAAGCCTGGAAGTAGAGTGTAGTACAGAAAGATCCCTTCGCTGAGGGATTCCTTCAGTGAATAAATAGTAAGCACTTACTGTGCAAGGATGGGATTTACCTTAAGGAACAAAACAGATGTGATTCCTGCTCTTGGGGACCTCAGCGTACATCAAGACTGAAGTGGAAGAGCCTGGGGGCAGGGAGACTGACACAGGGACTTCTAAAATAGTAAGGTTGAGAGCACAGAGGACCCGAGCTAGAGGGTGACATTTAGAATACGAAGAAGGGAGAGTAATTTAGACAACTCCCACACTTAGCAAGAAATGGGCTGTGACACCAACCTAATACCTCACCTCTTCTGCTCCCTGTGACAAAAGGAAGTCCCATCTGCAAAAGGCCCTCTGGATTTTAGAGCAGTAATCTCCACAAGTCTCCCCTGTGGGCAGAGCAGCATGCTCCCCTGAGGTGAGGTATGTCAGGACAATCGGAGGTCCTAGGTGGGACCCTTTCCCCACAAGGACCTCTGTGCTCAGACACCAGCTTCTTCTGCAGTGGAATGTCCCCTCTGATCTGCATTCTCACAGGACTACAAGTGCTAGAACTGCCTCTGCTTCCTGCTCCACTCTTCTTCTGAAATGCTCCTGCTCTCTTTTCCACACCGTCCAAGCCAAAAACATTCTCATCTTTCAAGTTCTGGGTTCGAAATTTTATCATTTTGCTCCCACTCAAATGTAGAGCATTATGTTATATCTCTCTAAAGACAAGTTACTTTGTTTGTATCTTTCTCATAGCCCTCAGCATACTACTTTGTTATTTTAGTTGGTGTCTCTCTCACTACAAGATAGTTTCAGAGGACCTCAGACTGTCATAATATTGCATCTGCATGCAAGTACCTAGCACAGAGTTTTCTATATACTGGTAGAGTTAGAAATACAAACCAATAAACCAGAAACAACCAAAAATAAACAAATGCTCATTGCCTGTACTTTGTGCTTTATATTATTGTTCATATTGAAGATTCACATTAAGCTATTGAATTAACCATATATTACACGTAAGGAAACTGGGGCATGGAGATATCATATAACTTATCTAAGGTTATGCAACTAGAAAATAACAGAATCGAAATTAACAGAATCAAAATTACCAGACTCGAAAGCCAGTTATTCAAAATCTATAGTCCCCTGCTTCCTCACGCATGAAATGTTTCCCAAATATTACATGCCGGGTCTACACTTGGTGTTTTTCATAGTGCATTAGGCAATACAGGTAGGTTATTTTCCTTTAACAAACAGCCCTGATGTCTCGGTGGCTCAAGTCAACAGTCATTAATTTATTTTTCATGCATATTGCATTTCCATGTTAAGTTGGTTGGACATCATTTCAGCTCCTTCTAACTTTAACTTTTGGGTAGATAAAAAGCAAGGCAGAGAGTCAAGACCAGCAATTAAATCCTTTCACCTGGAAGTAATGCCCATCACTTCCACTAATATTTTTAGCCAAATGAAGTTACAAGGCCATGCCTAGCTTCAAGTGGTTGGCAAATTACAGTCATCCCATGCAATCTGGAAAGAGATCGAAAGCCAATATTGATGGGCAGTTATACTGCTTCCCTCACAAGTAAAACCTCATTCATCTTTACAACAATGCAGCAGCGTAAGTGATGTGATTATCCCTGAATTATAGATGAGGAAGCAGGGCACAGACAAGCAATTTGCCAGTGTACACACAGGAAGTAGATGGCAAAGCTGGATGCGCAGCTAGGTAGTCCACCTCAGACGGCAGGCTCCTAACCCCTGCACTACTGCTTCTTAAGGGATAATTAATCTACCCCAAGCAGTACTCATGTCACTTTTAGCAGCCTATGAAAACATTTTAATATCTTTTAAAATCGACGGAAAAAATGAATATAATCCAACATGGATTATGTTTGTCTTTGTAGCAATTCAATCATAACATAATATGTATAAATGCATATATGTATTGTGTATATGCATAGATAGTCTAAATGCAGGTGTAAGTGTACACGCTAGTGGCCCATCAAGCCAAAAGTGCCCAGAGCCCATAAAATGCATAATGTGGCCCTCCTCCTCTGTGTCATTCATCATGAAATTTAAACAAGCAAAGGCATCTTAGCATTTAGGAAAGTACTTGGGACAAACCCAGAATACTGGACTTCATCCTACAGTGTAGGTGATTAGACCCATTAAAAGTTTATCAACAAGCAAGTGAGATATTACGATTTGAATCTCAGAGTCATTCAGTCACTGATCAACACACAGCTGTTTTTGCTGCTGCACTGTTGGAGCCGTGCTTTAAGGGGCTCATGTTTAGGAAAGGAAGAAAGAATCATATCTTTCCATTGTCCCTAAGTCTGCCTCAAATCTTCACTCCCTGATATTCTCAGCCTTACACAGCACCATCTCATTGGGTGTCGGCTAGAATCAGCAACGAGTTTCTAAGGAACGGAATGGGGCAAAAGCAATGAACGTCACTGTGAGAGTAGGTTATAAAGAGATCGTGGCTTTCATCTTGGGCTGTCCTGTGTCACACACTTGCTCACTCTGAGGAAGGCCCGATGCTACATTGGAGGTACCCTGTGGAGAGGCACACATGGCAAGAAACTAAGGGAGGCCCCAGTAAACATCCAGGGAGGAACTGAGACCCTCAGTCCAACAGCCAGGGAAGAATTGAATCCTGCTAACGAGCTCATAAGTGAGCTAGAAATAGAATCTTCCCTGTGGCAAGCCTTCAGATGAGACCACAGCCCTAACCAACACCTAAATTGCCCCTCTGTGAGTTCCTAAGTAGGAGTCACCAGCATTAGGTCTGGAGCCAAGAGGAGGACACACGACACCTCAGATGTAGCAAAATGCTGTTTGTTTGAGCAACTGGGTGCAGATGAGTGGAGGCTGAAAAGAGAGGGGAGAGCCTTGGGTGTCACAGAGGGTTTTTCCAGGGGGACTGAGCAACTGGGCCAGAATAGCCGCTGTAATAAATTCTTTTTCAAACAACCAGTTTCGGGGACCCCTGTGTCACCACAACCATCTGTGGTCAGAGTTAGATTTACAACCTCTGGACTCTCCAGACTCCTGCAACTATTGGTTCATAAGCCTTATGATCGCTATCTAAGTTTTCCATTAACCACATTCCATCCTACACATACATACCTGGTTCTCACCCTAAGCAGGCCTAACAATCAGCTAAGCATGTCTGGATTCCTGAGTCACGGGATCCATGAGATTCTAAGAGTTGTTGCTTTACACTAAGTTTTGAAGGTAATTTTTTTTAATGCAACAATTGATAACTAATATACAATCCTGCATTACCTCCATAAGCATCATCAGAATCAAGTCTCAGCAGAGTCCACGCCTGGTGAAAATAGCTTAAATGGCAAAGGAATTGTAACTACCAGGGACACAAATGTGGTGTGGAAGTGAATCTTGAGGCTCAGGTACTTGTGGGGAAGATCAGAACATATGGTTGGTTAGGGAGAGGATAGTGACATGTGAACTTGCACCCATGACTTGAAATTTGAAGTTCTATCTAGGATTCCTGGAGCCCATCTTATTATACTACTGGGTAGCTCCTTGAACTTGGCCATAATCTTGACCTGGAATGAAAGAAGAGATGCTGGATCTACTTTGCCATGGTATTGGTGTGGAGAACCTAGCAGAGACTGAGCTCCAGGGAACTGAATGATAATAGCTACTCATTATTATATAAATTTTTCAAATGCATTGAGCCATACAACAGGTGGCATAGCAATCCATAGTTTAATTAAACGTTATATTTAGAATGAAGTCCAGGAAGCATGAATAAATTTCATTAATGGTGGTCCAAATGCCCACAGCATCTACTTTTTTTGCACCGAAGCCCCTACTTTAAATGACACTAATTTGGGGAGATTTCCAATGCCCGACTGTCAGAGAAGGAATGAATTCTGATCTAGTCCTCAGATAACTTGACATAATAAGTTGGTGTCAGGGGAAGATAGACTTCTGACATGTTATAGTCCCACACTCAGTGGTAGCTGCTTGTGATAAAAGGAAATTCTCCCCAAGACATTATGGAGTTTCACATGGTTCTCCACTTCACATGGAGAGGATTAGGCTGAGCTACGGAAACACAGAGACCTAGACAGTGGTTAAAGTCATGGCTTTGATCAGAGCCATAGAAGGAGCAAAACCCAAAGACCCAGTACAGGAAGGGTTGGGGACATTGGTATATGGATGGTGCAGTGGGATTAGGCAAGAAGCAAGTACCTTTTTAATGGCTTCTGCTAATGGCCATGGGAGACCCTTCGCTACAGAAGAGCCTCAACGACTAGGCAGATAGGATGGCTTGTCCTGTGGCTGCCATCGGGCCTTTCTCCTGGGCCCCTCATTCACAGAGAGTCACAGCAGCAGGGACAGAGTCATACCTGAGCCCCATGGCATGGGCTCACTCTCTGTCACCAACTCTCACAGGGTTACTGCTGCTGTTGGCTTTCCAACCTGCCAAGAGCAGCAGCTGTGGCTGAGCACCCTTCTCTGACCAGCCCAGCCAGCCACATGGCCCTTTCCACTCTGAAGTGATTAGTGGTTTGTCCTTAGTGGAATCAACAGGCGTGCTGTGCACATAGGTGTTTGCATGCGGTTTGCTTCCTCGCCTGCAATGCCCCAACAGGCGCTCCCATCTAAGGACACGTGAAGTGTCTGTTCTGTGATCACAGCATCCCCCAGACCAAGGGGAACATTTTATGGCAAAAGAGGGATAAAAATTGACACATATCCCTACAATGCACTGGTCTTACCCACCTGTGCCACCCAGAGGTAGCTGGTGATAGAACTGTGTGGTGACCTGCAAAAGCTCAGTTAAAAGGTCACCTTGGGGACAGTGCCAGCAGAATCGGAGTGCTGTCCCCAGGGAACAGTGTGCCCCACCGCCCGAAACAGTGACCCCCTGAGAGATGTGAAGCTTCCACCTCCTGACAGGCGCCACTGAGTTGGAGGCCCGAATTAGCAACAACGAGTGACTCTGCCAGAGGGACCGCAAGTGCCCTGGCGACTGGAATCTGTGCCTTCTGCCTGGTCATTCTGAGCTGCCTGTGTCTGGAGCAGTGGGCAAGGGAACATGGCACCCAGGTCACGGGGATCAGCTTTGACTGCCATGAGTGTGAGGGCTGCTGCGCACAAGGCGCTGTTCTGGTCCCTGGCGGATTCCCTGGGTGTGCCGTGGGGCTTTCTTGCTCAGTGACAACAGGACCTGGGTACCTGTAGCAACCATGGCCAAGCAAGAGCAAGGAAACTGATTGCCTACTATCTCTTTTTTCAGGAAAGAAGTGAGGACATCTTATTTTCAAATAATTCAGGCCCCTGTTACGTGAGCGGTGAAGGCAGCGTTGGCCGTGGGCAGAGGTGAGCCGCGCAGGCTGAGCTGGGCGCACTCGCGCCGCGTCACCTGACCACTGCCCTGTCCGTGCAGCCCTGCAGACACGGCCGTGGCCCTGCAGCACGGCACGACAGCACCTCCACCCAGTCCTCTTCCTGTCCCAACCGAGGTCCCTCAGCACACTGCTCTGGCGCGGGTGTGAAAGACCTGGACACATGGCGTGAGGCCCCTTCGAGTTCACTTCTGGGAGAGGATGTGGGTAGATAAATTGTCCATGTTCCCCCCCCTCCATATATGTCTCCATCCTTCCTGCCTCTTTCCCCTTTGGTTCGCTCCTACTTCCATAGGATTAACCTCCTTAGTAGAGACGGACCACATGCTCCTTTGTCTCAGCCTGCAGTTTCTGAAAACCAGGCTGGACACTGTCCAACACATCCCACCTTTGTCCTGCCGTGGGTCACTCTCTATTATATGACATGCGTTTCCTCCTGGTGCTTATCCAGCCTGGAGTTATGTATTCATTTGATCAATTACAGAGACCTTGGCTAACTGGTCTTGTGTACCCTGTATTTTCAGTGCCCAGAACAGTTCCTGACATATTGTTGGCACCCAATAACATGCGTTGAATGAAGAAATTAATCCTCCAACAACTGCCCAAGATTAGGGTCAAGTAGCAGCTCCAAAGTCTCATACCCTCACTACTCTTAAGAAACTAAGAAGGCGTAATATGCAGTGTTCTTCTGGGATTCTGCTTTAGAGCTCACTGTTCCGATTGGCTCTACTCACCCCCTCTTCGTGACCCTGACTCCTCTTTTCACAGAGTGAGCTGCCTCTGCCCCTCGTGAGCACTTAATTAGAAGGGAGTCCCAATGCCCTGCTACAGCTGGCCGTTTTGATGAGAAACTATTGGTCCTCAGAGGCTCACACAGACTCAGGGTTAGAGGAAAAACTTGTCATAAACTTTGGAATTGCTTCAGCACTAGATTAGCAATCAAGGGAGGGTGAGGTAAACTGTGTTTAAACACTTTCATTTAAATAAAATTAAATATTAAGTGATTTGCCTCTAGCTGATAAATAATTAATAAATTTTCCTTTTCAGAATGGCTTAACAATGCAACTGAAAATCTCTACTTGTGCCTCTAAAATAAGTTATGTTCAAATAGGATAGGTGATGGTTATTTTGCAAGCACAGATGACTTCTAACATAACCAGATGGCCAAATCTCCAAAGTCCTTCCAACACATAAAACATTTCCAAAGGATTACTAGGAAAATTTATGCTGACTCCTGGATAGGAGCCTCACATGGGCCTTGCAAAATACACTTTGCACAAGTTCCACCCAAGGCAGAACGAGCACCAGATCCCAGAGGCCTCCTGCCGTGAGGAGCTGCCAGCACCTTCCCAGGGAACTGCCCAAGAGTGGCCTCTGGTAACCACTCCTGGGCTACTCGTGCTTCCTGTTGAGAGGACTCGCTCTGCGCTCCTGTTTTGAGACCCAGCCTGGAGTTATGCTACTTTAAATACTTGGCTTTGGTCGTTCTGAGTAAAGAACAATCCTTGGTAGAGCAGTGACAGTATTTTACTAGCAGTAAGGTTTATTTAATCCTGAAGACAATCCTCTGGGCCTTAGGCTAGATGCAGTCAGTAACCACATTTCACAGATGAGGAAAACTGGGGCTTAGAGGGTGTCAGCAACTTTCCTGAAGTCACAGGGATGGGATGGGTGTCTCAGAGGCAGGACCTGAGGAAGCCTGAGGCTTGAGTCCCACACCTGCCACAGCCTCAGTGTGGCACCAGGTCACTCGCTTTGCTCTCTGAGTCTTAGCTTCTATGTGGGAAGGGACAGAACAAAGTCATGGGGTACTAGTGAAGATTAAACATGACCTTGGTTTTGCAAAATCCCAAGTGCTATACAAATTTAAGCTCTTCTTGCTTATTATGACATAAATCTAAAGGTGGGTCAGTTTCATGGAGATTGATAGTTTTTCATGGTGCTTAAGGGCCCAGAATCAAATCCTGGCTCTCACACTTCCTAGCCCTGTGACCTCTGCCAAGTTATTTTTTCTCTTTGAGCCTCAGTTTCATCATCTGTGAAATGGGGGAAATAATAGCACCTAATCTCAGGCCTATAGAATTGGTTTCAGGATTAAATAAACTACTAAACACACAGCTTGGAGCAGTGCCTCAGACACAAATTAATCACTATGTAAGTTTCTGCTGTTATTATTTGTATATAAATATTGAAAGCTTCTTAAAGTTCCATGAAAAACAATGGAATCTTTCAAGGTCTTCCCAAAAGCATACTGAAATCTGAAAATTTAAGTAATTGTCTTTAAATCCCATGCTATTCCAACTTTTCCAAGCATCTTTTTTTTTTTTCTTCCTATAACATAAATCCACACGTGACGTGACAAGGCCCTTTATAACTTGGTGATCTCATGCCGGCCTCTCTTTCGAAACCCATGAAACAACCACAGCTCCCCTTCAAGCGCAGATTAGATCATTTACATCTCTCAGAAATGCCCTATTGCCCTACAGCTCTGTGCCACCCTCTCTGTGTGGATTATTCCTCTTCTCAGCAGAGGCTCCAAAACAGTCATTATTTAAAATTCTGCTCAGTCATGGCTGGACTCCACAGTGAACCCTTTCCTCATGTTTTCCTCCCGTGACCGCTCTGCATTTGGAGCCACGGCTACAATTTCTTCAGAAAACATAACCTTATTCAATATTACGTGTTTTTATCTTATATGTTCATTTCTTTGCTGTCTTTCTCTATGACAAATTCTCTCCCACTGAATCTCCTGTGTACTCCAATCATGTTGAGTGTGTGTGGAAGGCTGTAATAATTGTGCATATTACCATATCAGAGTTGGATTCTGTTTTTCCATAACATAAGATCCCCAAATAAGGTCTTCTGTATGTTACTCTATCTCATAAAGCAAAGTTCAGAGGTGATCTACCCAGGGCTGTTTTGGAGGTTCCATAGTCATCAGAGACTCAGACGGGGTCCCACTTTCACTCCCACACCCAACCTGTCTTCAAGGTTACTTCATAGTCCAATGTGGCTGCAGGAACTTCAGCCATCACGACTGCCTTTCACTTAAGAGAAAGGACATGGCCTTATCCCTTTACTGTGATTTCCAAGGAATCTCACATATTTCCTTTTAGATCCAACCAGCAAAACATTTTCTCATGGCCATATCTGAAGAAAATGAGTATGGGAAAATATGGCCTAAATTTTGTACCAGTATAAAAAGTGGGATTCTGCTAATGGAAGAATGGATAACTGATATGAAAAGCAACCAGCAGTCAATGCCACATGATCTAATAATGAACTTGCCATGTCATTTAAATATTTACTGCATGAATCTTACTTCCAAGATTGTGAGGGTCCTGAGGACAGGAACCCCATTCATTTAGTTTTATTGTCAGTGGAGTCTAGTTCAATGTCTTTGGCACCTAGGAGACATTCAGTTTGCTGAAAGAGTGCTTAAAAGGATGCATAGATAATTTAATCTACAAACAAACATGTTTGAAGTTTTAAAAGCTACATCTTGCAAATGTACTTCAGTAGTCTCATTCTATTCGAATTATTGAATCTAATATTTATTACCATTTAAAGTTTAACAAATTGTTAAACAGGATATTTGAGATTATTCTGACATTTCAAATGAGAGATTTTTTTTCTTTGCAAACATTACAAGGCTATAAATTTTCATTAGTGAAGTTTGCCCATTCTCTAATGTGAATGTAGCTTTTTTTTTCTTTTCAAAGGTTAACTGTGTTTTCCAAATGTCTACTCTTTATCTTACTCACATAGGGTACAATATTTAAACATAGTGACCTCATTCTTTTTCATCTTTTGCTTAGCATTTATTCTAATTTTGCTGCTGAAAAGATTTAAACCTAATATTTGAAAAAGCTAGCTCAGTTGCTTTTAGACAATGTTGACTTAAAATTATTTTGAAATTCTGAAGCTTTTGCAAGGATAACTATACTATTTCCTTTCTAATATAAACAGGTGCATTTTATTGAAACTTGCAAATATAAACAAAATGTGAAGGCAAGGCACAAATTATTCTAAATCTTTAGGTTTTGTAAAATAAAAGTTCAGAGTACAGAATTTCAAATATATTTTGATTTGAAATTAATAGCTGATTTAGATCCCAAGGCTTTTATCATCTGTGCATATTTAATTAGAAATGCATTTGGAAATGTAACAAATTTCATGCATCATTAAGCACTTTAAATAATTAATAGTTGATTATTTTCTCTTTTAAGATGGCCTCATTTATAATTCTGCCTCAACGATGAGATTGACCTTTAGGTTAAAATCAAGTTGCAGTGCCATTTAGAAAATAGTTTTTTTACTTAGAGAGTATAATGAATGGCATTGTCAGGCTTTATGCTGTGCGAAGTGTTAAAGGCTTGGCCAATGTTACATAAACATTAAATGAAGAGCTCAATAAGCATTGTAATAATGAAACGTTCAAATTGGTGTTTTTGGTGTCTGACCCTTGGGACCTTTTGCTAAGCCACTGAGTGTAAGTCCGTAAACAGCCCAGACCCCACGGAGAGTGCCTTTCCCCGGAGCAGGATGCGGCAGCAGCTGCGACAGAGCCAGGCCTTAGAGAGGACCGCCCTCCTGCCTGCCGTGCCCTGGACAAGAGGGCTAACTTGTTTTCGTCGTCGTCCTCACTTGAGAGTAGAGCAGGATTTAGCTAGCTTTGAGAGTGGACTTTCACAGGATAGGTTCAGAATCTTCAGATGGTAAAGACACTCCTCCAGATTAATGACAGATTTTCCAAGTCTCTATCTACCCCAAAAGGAGTCCCCAACAAAATGCCATCTAAGCCATTAAGGCCCCTCCAGCCCATAAGATGGAGAAAGGACAAGAAAGTAAGTCGTTTCTAGAGAGAAGTTCTAAGGTCACAGTGCACATATAGCCAAATAAGCTTTTATGGAGCCCAGAACACAAATCCACCCCCCTCTGCAGTTTGGCACTGAGCAAGGCTTTCGCTTACAGGAAACACTAATCTCAGCTTTAGGTTCTCCCAAGTCTCCAAGTCAAAAGGTTGAAATCCCAAACAGTCAAGCCAGCCTCTCACTGGCATTAATGAAAATGCAATGATGCGCACTAGTCTGACCTATGCTTTTTCTCAAAGTCCTTCCCACTGCCCTTTCTGCAAGCATTAAATTCAGCAAGTGCCACTTCATGGTGGGTGCTCAGCTGGGTCACGGTGGCTTTGGGTCCCCACAGCCAACAAAGAAAACTGGCCTGGAATTGGTGTCCCTAGTGGTCAGAAAAGCTTTTTGCAAGTGAAAAGAGAAAAGCTGACTTTCAAAATTCCACAACCATTTTAAGTAATAACTCATTCAATCTTCTTAACAGTCATATAGGGTAAATATCAGCATTTCCAACTTCCAAATTAGCGCACATCAGTTTAGAGAAGTTTTAACCTAACAACTATAGTATTAAAAAATAGGGCACAAGAATTAATGACAAAATTACACATATTACATCTCTCATAGTGAGCAGATGATGGGGTCATGTGATAAAATACAGAAACGCAGGAAATGCAGACTTTAGCCCGTCCTCCTTAGAGAGGAATTTTGTATTGGTCAGTTCAGAAATCACAAGTGTTGGTACACACTTCCCTGAGAATTCTAAGGCACACTTCAACCTCAAAGTTGTGAAACACCATCTAATAGTGTAGATGATTCAATTTATTGTATATAAATCTTTTAAGGATGGTTCACTGAAAGGCTAATAGAAATGTAGAGTGTGCTTCAAACCTCATTCCTTCCGTTAGCTCTTCTGCATTTATTATGTACAATAGGTGAGTGAACCTCACTCATGTAATGCAGAAAACATATAAATCTCGGTGCACTGCAATAGTCTTTAGGGAGAATTTGACTTTTTATGGATGTAATTATTTTATAAATGATCACAATGTTTTAGGCCTCAGAGTGATATTTCACAGTGAGTTATGGTGTTTCACTGCATTAATATTTTCACAGATCTTCAGTTGCAGAAAATTCCAGAGGAGGGTGACCAGTGGCCCTGAAAGACTGCAGGGAGTGCCGTGGAGGCCGATCGCAGGGAAATCCGATGTTAAGTAAGTAGACATTACATGTGGTGCGTGTACTCGGGTTCTTTTTTAATCCCGCTGAGGTTTTGAAATGAAGAAGGAAAATCAGAAATAGGAGGAAGCTTGCATAAGGGCTGAAACGAGGAAAGGACATGCTAACCACCACCATGTTTCTTTTGACAGGGGTACGGATGGGGCCTAGTTGCTATATTTTTCTGGGAAATGTTGAGAGGAAATCCTGGTGAAAACTCACATTTGGAAAAGCAGTAGGGGAGGAGAAGACCAGTTTAGAACTTGCTGTTTCACATGAGCCTGCTTTGTTCTCCAGAGACCATCCCCATTTGGAAATGGCTAGGTGGAGTCTAGGTGCAGCCACCAAGAGAAAGCGCGTGAGTGAGGGCGAGATTCCCTGGCACGCCTTTGCCAACAGGGAAGTATTTTCTCAGTTGAAGGGAGTATCCTCTAGTGGCAGGGACAACCCACCTGACCAGTGGTAGAGGCTGGATAGAAACAGACACGTCTCACACTCCAGGAAAGACCACGCCAAACAGGAAACTAGATTTTCATTCAGAAAACCACAGAAGATGAAAGTTCACCTGCTGCCACACATGGCTTTATTCCCACGTTGCCTCCAGCCTCCTTCCATCTCGAGATCACTAAACTGGAGCTACGATGCCCAGTCCACTGAGTTCCATGTGGGAGGATGATCCCAGTGGTCCCCAGGAAAATAAAGATAGGGTGCAAGAATTTACCCATATGATAGTGGGACAAATAAATGTCCCAGTATCAAAGACAGAAATAACTTTGTTTCAGAATTATTACCAGGGAAAATATTTTATTGTGGTACCTACGAGAAACTGTGAGTCAAAGAGGGCGGTAAATACACAATTATCATTTAGCTAACGCTGCAATAAGAAGCAAAAAGGAACTACCCCAAATTTAATGGCTTAAAACAGCCAACATTTATTTAGTTGTGAGTTGGTGAGAAAGGCTAGATGTTGTTTCTGGTTTTCTGGCACATTCTTTCATCAGTAGGTTGGCTAGCTGCCTGCCACGTGGGATGATGGGAGCAACAAGCCGTATGTGTCTCATCGTGCAGCCAGCTGCAATGGGCATTGTCTCTTAAAGAGGCAGGGCTCCAAGGAGAAAGAGGAAGAGTCCAAAGCCACTTGAGGCACAGGCTCATAACAACACATATTACTTCTGCTTTCACTTGTATTGCCCAAAGCATGTGACAAGCCCACCTCAGATCCAAGGCGTGAAGAAATAGATTCCACCTTTCACTGGGAAGAGCTGCAAGGTAATATTGCAAAATGCATGCATACAGGATGGAGTGGAACATCGGAGCCAGTTTTGCAATCAACATACTATTTGAAAATAACATTTGAAAAAGAACTTATGACAAGAATTAATTCATAGAAAGCATCTACTTGTTACCTGAAGGAATAGAAAAAATATACGGATCCCTTGAGAGTAAAAATAGATGAATAATGAGATAGGAGATAGAGTTATAAAAGAGGAGGCTGACTTAAGGAAAACAACATATAGATATTACCATACCATAATTTAATATGCTTATAAAAGTGGCACAGAGTATAATTGACAATGCAGATTACTGGGTCTAAGGAGGTCATCTCTGGAGCCTTCTATGAAATACAAAGGGCAGATATACATAAAAATCAGAGGAGAAATGGTAAAAGGGAGTCCTGTCATCAGACCTATAACTGCCTCTTAATGCTCCTAAAACATGAATGATACAAATGGAGAAAACCAGATAAGATTTAATAGAAGAAAATATTCTTGAACTAAGGAAAGCTCTAAACATGCTAATCATAATAATTCACTAACTATCAAGTGACATAGAATGAAAACAACAAAAACAAATAAACTAATGGAGAAGAAAGCAAGAAATTAATGATTTTTAATTGAAAAATTCCAATTAACAAATAAATGAAACTCTACTCCTTTAACTAGATAATATAATACAAAAATCACTAACAAAAAAATTAGACACAGTACATGACAAAAGGCAGTAAGTCTATAATGAAATTGAAAACAAGCCCTTTCAAATTTACGAAGAATAGATAATCCCCATTCCAAAACATGAAAAGGGATTAAAAATAATAATTGTCTGTCCTCTGTTCCCTTTTATAAATCCAGCATAAAGGTGACATCAAATCTAGTCAAAGCAATTCGAACAACACAATATTTTTGAATGTATATACAAGTATCCTGACTATAATTTGAACAGATTTCTTTTTGTATTATATTAAAATAATAATGCATTGTGACCATGATATAATAATTCAAGAATGGTTTAATATTATCAGAAAATTAATATATGAACCCTCTTACTAATAAATAAAGAAAAAGTATATGACCATATTGAATAATATTGAATATTGAATAATTCTGAAAATTAACTCATAAAATTCTATGTTGTTACTAGCAAATATTGTTACCAAACTAGTAATATACTTATAAAACCTCAACATGATAGACAAATTATTTAAAAACAAAACAGAAATCATAATTAATATTTAATTAACAATTAATAATTAATAGTATCATCCATAAATCTTAGAAAATACTGAAATGGTTTCTATCATCAATGTTGTTTAATGTTGTTTTGTATACGTACCTATCGAAGTCAATATAAATAACAGACAAATATCAAAAAAGATAAACAATCATTATTTATGTATTTATAATTGCATACTAAAAGTAGAGATAGAAAAGCTCTTAGAAATAAGAAGAGTTCAATAACGTGGCCATATATGAAATAAATACTAATATAACTGCTCTTCATTATGGCCATATATATTTTGCATATATAATAGTATAGATCCTTTTCAAATGGTTTCAGAAAATATCTAATACTTATAATTGAGTAGGATACATGCATGTCCTATGCAAATAAAATTACACAACATTATTGAAGGATATAAAAGTAGACTAAGTGAATAGGTATACCAGATTCCTAAATGGGAATTTTCCAAACAGTAATGACTTTAAATCTCACTTTAAAATTTTAAAATCACACTGAGATTGTTCTAGAACTTGGTTGTTCTACTTACCTGGATGAAGGAATGGGGAAGATGGAATGAAAATTAGATTGTGTTCACACTGAAGGGATCCGAAGTAGGCACAGAATTCCAAGGTCTCATACTAAACACAAAACAACAATAGCAGCAACAAACACATGATAACAAAGAGTCAAATAGCAAAGAATAATTAAAACACAAATCATTTATTTAAATTGAAAACTTGGGACAATCAGATGAAGCCCAGCAAATATTCACATTAATATTTGTCACTTGGAGATTAAAATTTGGATAAAACATTTTTAAAAGTATGGTATCACATCCCCAAAACACCCCCATGTGTGAACTCAAAGTTTGCAGAAACTTAAGCATCAATTTGTAAATATTAAAAACATTATGTGATGTTGTGTGTGTGGAGAATGAGACTCCAACATGCATTCCTGTAGACATGTCTTACATGGCACCATAGACAGTAAGAAAGGCTGCAGGAAAGTCTCTGTGAGTGGGAAAAGAATGAGAATCACTTTTCTTCTCTACAGTTGGGTAAGATTTATCAAAAACAGCTCACTGTGCAATTATACCAACAGAAGTGATTTGGAGAAAGGTAACAAGGTTTCCATAAGGGGAATGTGGCTCATTAATCTACCTAGGATCTATCTGAAAATGAGTAAATAAGCATGGTGACACAAATCATTTTTTTCCTTTGGCAAAATTTCAACTGGAAAGCTATAAAATGAATTATCATTAAGGGTTGGAGCAATGTTTTACCATGAATAAGGAACTGGAAATTGAAATATGCCCCTGCCACTAGATTAATCTTCCCTTGGTATTCTATTTTATTTCTCTACTCAAAAATCAATGAATTCCCGCCACCTGGCAAATATTATATGAATTGCTTAGGTATTTAATGCCCTTGATGCACTTACTCTTCCTCCTCTCTTCCTAAAACTACCTCATGCTCCAGTGCAGTGCTATCCAATAGAAATACAGTGCATGCCACATATATAAATTTTAATTTTCTAGTAATCACATTAAAAAAGTAGAAAGAAACAGATAAAACAAATTTTAATAATATTTTTGTTTAACCTGATATATCCAAAGTATTATTGCCTCAACATGTGATCAATATAAAGCAATGAATGACTTATTTTCACTATTTTTTGTGTGTGTACTGTCTTCAGTATCCATTACTTATTTTACATCCACAGCTCATCTCAGTTTGGACTAGGCACATTTTCAGTGTTCAGGAGCCACATTGCACAGTGCTGCTGTGCTGGACAGCACAGGTCCCGTTGAACCGATAGTTTTACTCCTCCTCCCTTCCCACACCCCCTCACTGTATGCCCCGCATCTGCGATGCATGTGATGCAGAAGAGCCACCACCGTCGTCGAAGCCTTTGGTGCAACGGTTCTCTCCACCTCATGCGCCCTGGGACCCCAGCGAAAACTCCTGGAGACTCAGCATCGCAGATGTAGGAGGGCTTCACTGATGGCGTCACTCACATTCACCCATACATGGTCAGATAAGTGATAAGTAATTGTGGCCTTTTCTGAAATGCACTCTCTGTTCATCACTCATAGTCCCAGGATTACAGAACACATCATGTTCTGTGCACATACCTGGCTTTTTCTTTTAGAAAACAGGAACTATGAATATATATTTTTCATCTTTACAACTACAGCCCTCACCATCTTCTCCTCAGTACACACTATTCGAGCATCACATATACATTTTTTTACATTTTAATAAATATTTCTTAGAAGAATATGATAAATAAGTAAACATTTTGGTCCCTCACACACTGCTGGAAGGCCTAGTTTTAGCAGTTTTATAAATGTTATAGGAATGAAATATACTGTGAAATACTCTATTTTGCAGATCTCAGAGGTGGGGAAATGCCAGGCTGGCAAGGATAAATTTCAGGAAGAAGGAAACTCACAGGGCCTAGTGAGTGAGCAGAAACATGACAGATGATCTCCACTGTGAAGAAGGGGGAGGATAATGCATCTAAGAAGAAAATCTACCCTGTTTATAAAATGATGGGTTCTGAGCTCTCATTTTCAAGGCAAGTAATGAAGCAGCAATAGGCAGCATGCTTCTTAAACACAAGTAGGCCCTGGGTTACTAAGCTGGCTAGAGCAATCCAGCAACACTGACACATAATTAGCCAAAAATTTAAAAGTGCAATTCTACTGAACAAAGGCTGAGTTTGAATTTAAGACAGACCCTGCTGACTACAAACGGGTTAACAGAAATGGTTCACAAGAGAAGCCAATAGTCTTAACCCTGGAAACCGGTGAGCCTGCTGGGGCGGACTTGTCCCTGGAGGGCAGGGGAGCGAGCACAGACAGAAGTGGGTCACTCCTTCAGAGAAGAGGCACCGACAGCCGCAGGTGGTCCACAAAGCAGCCAGGAGCAGGGCTGAGTTTCCTGAAGCAAGGCCATTGAGCCACCGAAGCCCAGAAAATACGCCACAAGCCAGGATTTTGCACAAGGCTGTGAGTTTGATGTTACTGGTGTGGGGCAGGCTCTTACAGGTTTGGTGAGAACAGGCAATGCCCCATTCCCTTAGCCAGGTTATCAATCTAAGCACTAGGTATCGGTGAGAAAGACAACAAGTGAGTAAACAGAATGAACTCCAAAATGATGCAGTCACAGGAATGAGAGAGAATTTAAATTATGAAGGAACAAGCACGGTCGGAATAGGACTAGCAGGGCTTTGACGCAACGCCATCTCGGCCGCTTAGATGCTCTCACTGTGCACATGCAGGATTCGCCCTGGAGTGAGCCTGAAGCTGCGGGTGGTGGCCGAGTGGACTTGATTATGAAGAGTCAGTGTTTACAGGATGCAAGGAATCAAACAAGCTGGTGGCAAAGGCCGTCTGAACTTAGAATACTTAATTTCTAACCCATGTGTAATGTCACAGATACAGTTACAGATAAAACAACATCTATAGATACAGATGACAGATACACATAGGTACAGATGGATATACATATACATATACATATGCCATCCTTTGAGTGATAGGATGTTGCTGTGCCTCCTTGTATATTCCTCTTGCTATCCAGTTTTTATGGCAAAATCAAAGCCTTGTGCACCTAGAGTGCAAAAGTTCCAAACTCTTCACACTGCTCTAAACGAACACCATCTGAAAGCAGCCCCATGGACAGCTCCATGTCTCCTGCCACAGCTGCGCCAAGAAGATATCATATGGCATGGCTTCTCACCAACACGATAGGCAGCTGATATGCAAAGATGATCTTGCTTGGCCACACTGGAAACAGCACATAAAATTCAATCTAAACATAGAAAGGGAAACAGAAATTGAGTTTCTGCCATACCTGTACCAAATTCAAAGAAAAAATTACATAAATATAAGTTTCCTGCTTAGAAAATCTATTTTTATAGCTATATTCCTAATTTCATCAAAGTGGGAGATGAACAAACATCTAATCCAATTGTCTTTTCAGCTAATACACAGTGGACCATTGAGCAACACAGGGTTAGGAGTGCTCACCCCCCAAGCAACCAAAAATGTATATATACCTTTTGATTCCCCTAAAATGTAACTATTGACAGCCTACTGCTGACCTGAAGACTTGCTAATGAAATAATCAGTTAGCATAGATTTGTATGTTATATGTATTATATGCTGCATTCTTACAATAAAATAAGCTAGAGAAAAGAAAATGTTATTACAAAAATAAAGAAGAGAAAATCTATTGACTGCTCATTATGTGGAAGTGGATCATCATAAAGGTCTTCATCCTCATCATCTTCACATTGGGTAGGCTGAGGAGGAGGAGGAAGAGGAAGAAGAGGGGTTGGTTTTGCTGTCTCAGGCATGGCAGAGGTGGAAGAAAATATACATGGCCCCACACAGTGCAAAACCATGTTGCTCAAGGGTCAGCTGTGTAATAAAAGGCATCACAAAGAAACTAAATTGGCAATGAAAGAATCCAAAGAGAATACCCCTTGTTTTTTCATGACTTTACACAGAGCCACTTATTCAAGAATGATCAATTTTAGAAATTTAATTGCAACCAATTTTCTAATATTGTTTGCAGTATAAAATAAAGAGAAAATCAAATAAAATAGATAATATTGAAATATGTCTTACATAGTTGCTAAGCCATCTAAATGTTCAGATTACAAACCAAAATTATTTTGCATAAAAAAATTAGGAAAATCTCAACTTACATGTGTGAAGGCAGCAGACATCAAGACTAATACAACACAGACATTGGAATTCTCTAACAAGCAACCATGAAAAATTTTAAAAGAATGGAAATACAGCTATCCCCTGGTATCCCTAAGAGATTGGTTCCAGGACCTCCATCAGATACCCAAATCTGTGAATGTTCAAATCCCTAATACAATATGGCTTAGTATTTGCAGATAACCTATGTACATCTTCTCATATATTAATACTTTAAATCACCTCTACATTACTTATAATACCTAATACAATGTAAATGCTATGTAAGTAGTTGTTATGCTCTATTGCTTAGGAAATAATGACAAGGAAAAAAATCTGTACATGTTCACTGCAGATGTGATTTTTGATCTGCGGTTGATTGAATGCAAAGATGTGGAACCCATGGATACAGAGGGCCAACTGTATAGAATGTTTCAGCAAAGAAGATAGAGAGAAGAATCAAATAGAAAGATTGGAACTGAAAAGTATGATAACTGAAATAATAAGTAAATAAACTAATAATAGATAGATAAGAAAAAATAAGAATAAAGATGGAGGAATCAAATACCTGGTTTTAAGATTTACTGGAAAGCTACAGTAATCAAGCTACAATGTGATATTGTCAGAGGGATTGAAAATGGGTTAATGGAACAGAATAGATTTCAGAAGTAGAGAACACAAACATGGAAAATTGATTTTTGACAAACGTGTAAAATCAGTTCAATGGAGAAAATGTAGTCTTTTCTTTTTCTTTTTTTTGACAGAGTCTCACTGTGTTGGCTGGGCTAGAGTCTGAGGTGTCAGCCTAGCTCACAGCAACCTCAAACTCTTGGGCTCAAGCCATCCTCCTGCCTCAGCCTCCCGAATAGCTGGACTACCGGCATGTGCCACCATGCCCGGCTAATTTTTTCTATATATTTTTAGTTGGCCAATTAATTTCTTTCTATTTTTAGTAGAGATGGGGTCTCACTCAGGCTGGTTTCAAACTCCTGACCTTGAGCTATCCACCCAACTTGGCCTCCCAGAGTGCTAGGATTACAGGCATGATCCACTGCTCCTGGCCTAGTCTTTTCAACAAATTGTGCTGAACAAATGGATCTCAATATATTCTTAAAAATACACATCGATTTACACTTAGCACCTTAACAAAACTTTACTCAAAAGTAAGCATAGGCCTAAATGTAAAATTCAAAGATATAGAATTTATAGAAGAAAACCTAGGGAAATATTTTTATGACATGGCTTTAGACAAAGTGCTCATATGTATGACACCAAAACCATTATCCAGAAAACAGTTTCATCGAAATTTTAAACTTTTGCTCTACTAAAGACATGGTTAGGAAAATGAAGCATCAAGCTTAGACTATGAGAAAATATTTGCAAATCACATATCCAGAAACAGACTTGTATTGTGAATATATACAGGACTTTCAAAACCCAACAAAAAGAAAAACAACCCAACTTCAAAATGGGCAAAAGGCTTGAACAGACATGTCACCAAAAAGGATACATATGTAAACATGCTCAACATCATTAGCTATTAGGGAAATTCCAATTAAAATCATGAGGCGATACCACTACACCTATTAAATGGTTAAAATAAAAAATATCAACAATTTCAAATGCCGATGAGGATGCAGAGCAACATGGCTGGTGGGATGAAAAAAGGTACAACCATTCTGGGAAAATAGTTTTACAACTTTTTATAAAATTAAACATACACCTACCATATGACTCAGCACAAAACAAAAATGTCAATTTTACTGTATGCAATTTTTAAAAAAATTTGCCAGCTTCCCACCCAACTTCTGACATACATGTGTCTTATTTAGACATATAATGGAAGTGTTACTCTTTACTAGATACAAAATAACAATTTAATCAATGGAGTAGAGTGATGAAGACTGGTTAGGGTCTCTGCGAAATAGATTATGATAGAAAACCAGAAATAATATAACCTTGTGGAAGTGTACTGCTGTTCCTTCCAGGTAAACTGTAATTGATAGTACCTTAAAAATAACACAGAGAAAAAGCACTTTCTAAACTCATCACTACATACCAAGTGCCAGGGGCTTTGTAGAATTGTTCCAATAAAAAGACTATATCTGAAAAAGGAGCTGCAGTTGACATCTCCAGCTGATAAAGTTTAAGATAATACTCAGACATTATAAAAGACACATCCACTTCCTGCTTAAGCCAAATATGAGAGTCAAAAAGCGATTGGAGAAAAAAAGCTTACAATGTGAGTTTTAGTGATTTATGTTGGCACAAAGCTCTGTGATTATACGATGGATATGGCACTGTTTTCACTTTGCTATTCTTGCTTGGAGGGCAAGTGCCAGGAGTTCCCACTTACTTCTTTCTACCATATTAGTCCACATGGCATGAATGAGGAAGCCAACGTGCACACTGGGAAAGACCGCAGTCTCAGGTGAGTTCACAGCCACATCTATGGTTACACAATGGTATATTGCATTCTCCATTAGCAAACACCATTTTTACCCATATTCTCAGGTTTCTTTATAAATACATCTATATACATATATACATCCAGGAATATATGTTTAACCTATATCCTTAAAAGTCAAATTTTATAATTTTATTTCTTGTGTGTATTGCAACCTTACTCTAGTTCAGGTGTGGGGAAACTTTTCATGCTGGAGCTTTTTCCACATTAATTTAGCTGTAATCAAAAAGACCATATTCAAGAAACTTCAATCAGATATACTTAAAAATATACATTATTTTGTAAAAATTTAACTACTGTGTACTTAATAATTTCCAAAAATGAAAACTATTTAATTTTAAAGCTAACTAACCTTTTAATGGTTTTGTTGTGTCTGCTTTTTATTGGAAAGCATTTGAATATTTGGTTGTAGAATGGAGGTAGGAAGTTTCAGTTGATCCTCTAGATGTGTATCAGTCATTTGTGACCTTAAGAGCATCTTGATTTGGGCTAGGTAGGAGAATGTAGATTTGCAGCATTAAGTGGTTGAAAGCAAGAAAGCATTTCTTGGGCATGTTACCAAAGGCATGGGTATTCTACTGCATTTCTCTGTATTTCAGTTGGATCTTTCTTAGCATCAAACAATGACTTTAAAATGTCACCTACTGAAGGCTCAATCAATTCCATCTGTAGTTCTTTAGATGTCTTGGTGATATCAACTAGATAAGGCTGAAATGCTAATTTGAGTGTGACGTCATGATTCTCAAAGTCAGTGAACTTTTCATTGTATTCTCCAATTAATAAGTCTATAACAGCTGCATATTCTTCAAATTATTTGCATATACCATCCTGCTCATCAATGACCTGTGCTAACTGGGGAAAATTTTCATCCAAAATTTCCTTTTGAAGAAGAAGTGTATTGAAAAAAATAGCTTTTTTTTTGTTCAAAAGGCTTGGATGTTTTCACTCATATCATATATAGACTTGGTTTTACCTTGCAAAGAAATATTCAGGTCATTTTGATTTGACATGGTATCACACAAAAATTGTGCGTTCTTATAGAAATCTTTCAATAATTCACATTGCTGACTCTGTTCTTTATAAAACATGACTCTCTGTTCTCACAAAGATAAAATTTTTGCTAATATCTATCCCTGTGACAGCCAATACACTTTAGAATGATATTGCAAATCCACACTGGATACCTCATGGTTCAACATTAGCATATTATAAAACTGACAATGCCATGTTGCATTTGCATGAATATAGTTAATAATACTTATAACTTTTTGCAAAGTGTCACTTAAAATAATGGATTTAGCACAGAGATTTTGCTGATACAAGATACAGTGTAAAGAAATAAGAGCATCTGGATTTGTTAATACTTTTTTCTCAGAGGATTATAGGGATACAAATGTTTTGGTGACATAAATTGCTTTTATACTGTTTGAGTCAAAGTTATAAGGGCGCCCATCACCCAGATAATGTGCATTGTACCCTGCCACCTGCTTGATTTCCAATGAATGTTATTTCCATATGTGCACATAAGTGTTGATCGGTTAGTTCCAATTTAATGGTGAATACATGTGCTTGTTTATTTCTCCATTCTTATGATACTTCACTTAGATGAATGGTTTCCATTTCCATCCAGGTTAATACAAGAGGTATTAATTCACCATTTTTTGTGGCTGAATAGTACTCCATGGTATACATATACCTCATTATTTTATTAATCCACTCATGTGTTGATGGGCACTCAGGTTGTTTCCACATCTTTGCAATTGTGAATTATGCTGCCATAAACATTCGAGTGTAGATGCCTTTTTTATAGAATGAATTTTTTTCCTTTGGGTAGATGCCCAGTAGTGGGATTGATGGATCAAATGGTAGTTCTACTTTTAGTTCTTTGAGATATCTCCATATTAATTTCCACAGAGGCTGTACCAGTTTGCAATCCCACCAATAGTGTATGAGTGTTCCTATCTCTGTGCATCCATGCCAGCACTTGTTGTTTTAGGACATTTTGATAAAAGCCATTCTCATTGGAGTTAAGTAATATCTCTTTTGTCCACTTTTTAATGAGATTGTTTGTTCATTTCTTGCTGATTTGCTTGGGTTCCTTATAGATTTTAGTTATCAGCCCTTTATCAGATGTATAGCATGCGGATATTTTCTCCCATTCTGCAGGTTGTCTGTTTGCTCTAATGATTGTTTACTTGGCTGTGCAGAAGCTTTTTAATTTGATCAGGTGAAAAAGACCCCAAAAGCAACAATAAAAACAAATAAATGAGATCTGATCATGTTAATACTTTTTTTTTTTTATCTATGCAATAAACCTTTCATGTTTTCCTGTCATGGAAGGTACACTATCTGTACATATACTCACTAAATTTACCAAATTTGATCCAACTTCACAACATTTATCTTGAAAGTTGTTGAACATATCTATTCCCCATGTTCTTCTATTCACAAGAGTGCCCAAAGTAAGTCTTCATAACAAAGAAAATCTTCTGTTATTACCCAAATGAAGTATAAAACCTTCACCAAGTCAGTAGTATCAGTTGATTCATCCAAAGTCATTGAATAATATATATTTTCCTTTTGAAGTATTGCATGAAGTTTTTCTGTTAAGTTGAAACCTAATTCATGCTGCCAATCAGTTGTGGTTCTCCTTGAAAGAGGCAGTTGTTTGTACTTTGAAACATTATCAGGGCCTAAGCATCCTACATCTTTGACAATACATTCTTTCACAATTTCTACATCACTCAATGGCTTCCCTTTTTTCCTGAGTGTATAAGCTACTTTATAAGTTGCTTCAGTGGCATTATTTCCAGGTCTTATTGCTTACTGAAAAAATTGTCTTTCGTTTCACTTTTCATCTTTTAATTTGTGCAATACAAGCTTTCATGCCTCTCCCTCTAATTTAAAATATTTATGGTCCTTATGAGTGTCATAATGCTGATGAGCACTTAATTTATTTAATGTTGATATTGCAGTATCACAAAGCAAACAAATCATCTTATCTTTAGCAAAAACAAGATAATATTGCAATTCTCAATTCTCATTTAACAATATGTTTTCTTCCGTCAGCATTCTCTTGGTCTTCTTTGACATGATGGGCTGTTAAGCAGAGAGAATTTAAAAATATGGTTGAACTGTGCAAATGCTCATGAATTCCACTTCAAACAGAAACATAGTGCACCATTGTCAAAAGCTGATAACAGACTGGCTTACTCAACCCCCACAAACTCTCACCAACCAGCCTTGTGAAGTAGTGGTGCCAGTCAGGTGGGGAAAGTTAGAACTAAATCACGAGCATAGAAGCTGTCAATTTAGCCCTTATGGCTGACTAATGTTCTAATTGTGCCAGTCTAGGAGGATTATTTCATTGAAACTTGTTTTATTCTTTGGTATTAAAATATGTTCATTTTAAAAATAAAATAAACACTCACTCAGCCACAAAAAACAATGATGATCTAGCACCTCTTGTTTTATCGTTGGTAGAGCTGGAGCCCATTCTACTAAGTGAAGTATCCCAAGAATGGAAAAACAAGCACCACATGTAATCGCCATCAAATTGGTATTAACTGATCAACACTTAAGTGCACATATAGTAATAACATTTATCAGGTGTCAGGCAGATGGGAGGGGAGAGGAGGATATGGATATATACATAGCTAACGGGTGCAGTGCACACTGTCTGGGGCATGGACACACTTGAAGCTCTGACTTGGGTGGGGCAAAGGCAATATATGTAACATAAACATCTGTATCCCCATAATATGCTGAAATTAAAAAAATAAAAAATATAAAAGACAAAAATATAATTAATAAAAAGCAAAGGATTTATTTTGTCAAGTTTGGATTCAGTCAAAGGGCTGCACTTAAGGACCTAAAAGGCCACATGTGGACTAAACGCCACAGGTTCCCCACCCCTGCTCCAGTTATAGGTCTGGAGGCAATGCGAGTGGTGGTCTTCTCAACTCATGCTGAGAAGAAGCATCTCCTTGCAAAGAAGCATGTCCAGATGGAAGTATTTACAAGGCCTTTGAGCAAGAGAAGTGTAGTTTCCTCAGAAGCAGGAGCTAGTTCTGCTGGTGAGGGAAGCTTGGGGGTTTTGAGCATTCAAGGTTCCCAGGTTTATCATGGCCCACACAAAAATCTTTATCCAAAGTCTCATTTCTCGCTGCTTTACACTCAATGCCTCTACTTTTCCAGAGAAGAGTTAATGGAGGCTCTGTATTTTATGCAGTGTTTCACTTAATTTTTGCTCAATTATATGTTACATCTTATTTTAAACCATCTTTTCCCTATAGCCACAAGAAATAAGACATTTTTAGGATACTCATAGAAACTCTCAGGTTCTCTGACTGTGGCTTTTGCTCGGAGCTTGCTGTTTTTGTGTGTGGGCTCTCAGAATCGCCCTCCCATCCCACCACAGCCTCGCAGTTATCATTAGTATGTGTAAATGGTGCCATATGTCATATCAAAATCTTGTCACTGGTAAGTATTCTGCACCAAATGGCAACAGATAATAAAAATAATTTGGATGCCAACTATGCTGTATACAATGCTCTATTTTCCACCGGAAAGGAGGTCACTACTAAAGATCAAGCAGTTAGCAACCCAATGTCAGAATCCTATGTTTGAAGATGTTTTCTTGATACCATTCCAGGTACCAAGTAGGGATTGGTAGAGTGAAGATAAGGAAGAAGAATTAATAAAATATTGGAACTGAACAGCAATGTAAGACCTTTGTGTCCAAATTGTAATGCACCACTACTTAGTGATATATATCATAAAACTAGAAATATTGAAAGCAGTTGAGGTAATTTTTCAATTCAAGAAATTTAAAATGGTCAACATAGCCAACTTAAATAAACATGAAGAAAGAAATAATAAATTTAAGTGTAGACATATATTATATAAAGAACAAAATACAACAGAGAAATTTAACACACCCAAAAGATGATTCTTCAAGAAATCAGATTTATTCATAAACATAAAAAGACATCATAAGTAAATAAAATTTAGAATAAAAAATGAGAAATAATTGCAGATATAAATAATAAAATGTTTATGTTTATAGATACTTTAGATATTAATCATAAAAGCATTTCTGTGTCACATAGTTACACATATAATTTTTAAATTATGTATATAAACATAACAGCACTAATGGCATGCAAAAATTTGCTAAAATGATATCTATTAATAGTCCTTAAAAGTCAGAACTGTAGGAAGAAAAGAGAATTTCCTTTGCATGATGAAAGATGACAGCTTGGACAGATAGCATATTTGATGGAAAAGTGTAAATGTCCTTCTTTTCTTTTATTTTGAAATATCATTATCATTTCCTCACAAGTTTTTACATTGCTTTGTTAAAATCAGGACCTAGACAGAGGGGTATGCATTTCATTTGATTATTATGTTTATCAAGTGACTTTTAATTTATAGATCACTCACTTTTTTCTTATTTTTTTTCTTCTATTTTTTCTTTATTTTCCTCAATTAGAAATTATTTTAATAATTGCAGTTCCTTTGGATGTAAAATATTTGGAGCAGCTATATCCCAACCACATTCCAGGTCCATCTTGATTTCAGAATCCTCACCACTTGTAAACAGAGTGAGACCACGATACAAAAGTGGAGAAATTGATTTTGATGCCCTTTTTTAAAATAATTTTTTATTTATTTTTATTTCAGGATATTTGAGGGTACAAACATTTTGGTTACATTTTATGTCTTTGCCTCACTCAAGCAAGGATTAGAGGCAAGCTCTGCCCCTCTACAATACTCATTGTGTCCTTTAGTTGTGAGCTTAGCCCCCAACCCCCTAATCCCTGGAGAATATTACTACCATGTGAGCACCATAGTGTTGATTAGTTAGTGCCAATTTGATGGTGAGTACATGTGGAACCTATTCTTCTGATTTTGTGATACCTCACTTCAAATAATGGGCTCAAGCTCTATCGGAAAATATAAGAGGTA
>CAUYPO010007243.1:0-18419 GCA_963574435.1 Cheirogaleus major
AGACCAGCCTGAGCAAGAGCGAGACCCCATCTCTACTAAAAATATAAAGAAATTAATTGGCCAACTAAAAATATATAGAAAAAATTAGCTGGGCATGGTGGCGCATGCCTGTAGCCCCAGCTACTCAGGAGGCTGAGGCAGAAGGATCGCTTGAGCTCAGAAGTTTGAGGATGCAGTGAGCTAGGCTGACTCCATGGCACTCTAGCCTGGGCAACAGAGTGAGACTTTGTCTCAAAAAAAAAAAAAAAAGATTTTCACTTTTTTCCTTATTAATGTTTAGAGGCTATGTGCATATGAGTATATAGAAATTAGTCCTTTGGGATACAAATTTATGTTCTGACTTTGCTTTTGGTACTTTTTTTCCCCCAGCATAAATTCTTCATTTTTATATAACATAGTTTTCAATCTTTTATTTTATGGCTTCTGGATTTATAGTATAGTTAGCCATTTTAGTTAGAAATTTTCTATGGTTTCCTCAAGTATTCTTAGTTTGATTTGTTTACATTTATACGTGATTCATTTGGAATTTACTGTGGTGAAAGGTAAGAGGTATAGATCCAACTTTAATGCTCTTAAATGGTTACCCAATTACTCCAGCAGCAATTTACTGAATAATCCATCTCTCCATCATTGATTTGAGAGGACACCTTTGCCATACACAAAATTTCTCTAGGTGCACTCTGAGCCGAAGGCGGCTGTGGCACCAGCGGGGGTGGGGTGGGGGAATAAAAAATTTCTCTATGTATTTGTGTCTATTTCTAGACTTTCTATTCTGTTTTACCAATTTATATATTTATGCTCTGGCTCGTTACTGAGAATTTATATTTTAATATCTCTTAGGGCTAGTACTGTTATTTCACTCCTTCTCCAAGTTTTCCTGGCTATTCTTTTTTTTTTTTTTGAGACAGAGTCTCACTTTGTTGCCCGGGCTAGAGTGCTATGGCGTCAGCCTAGCTCATAGCAACCTCAAACTCCTGGGCTCAAGTGATCCTCCTGCCTCAGCCTCCTGAGTAGTTGGGACTACAGGCACGCGCCACCATGCCCAGCTAATATTTTTATATATATGTTTTTAGTTGGCCAATTAATTTCTTTCTATTTATAGTAGAGACAGAGTCTCGCTCTTGCTCAGGCTGGTCTCGAACTCCTGACCTTGAGTGATCCGCCCGCCTCGGCCTCCCAGAGTGATAGGATTACAGGTGTGAGCCACCGCGCCCGGCCTCCTGGCTATTCTTGTGTCTTTATTTTTTCACTTGAAATGTGTGATTGTGTTAAAACACATGCTTTTCCATTTATTCAAATCTGTTTTTAAAAAGAACAGCTCTTGGTTAAGTGAATAATGTGTTCAACTTTTACTGTTCACTGGAATGTGCCAATCATCAAATTATTGCTTCTGAATTTGACCTTAATACCTGCTCAGTGATAATGGAATCTTGGGTCCCTTAATCATTTCTCCTTTACAGTGAGTTTCATGTTAAGCTTTGTCAGTAGAAGGTGCTGGAGGAACAGTGCCGGAGGTAGGGAGCTTCTCTTCCTGGTTTGGTGAGCCTCTTTTTTTTTTTTAATTGAGACAGTGTCTCTGTTACCCAGACTAGAGTGCAGTGGCGGCATCATAGCTCACTGCAGCCTCAAACTCCTAGGATTAAGTGATCCTCCTGCCTCAGCCTCCCAAGTAGCTGGGTCTACAGATATATACTACCATGCCCAGCTAATTTTTAATTTTTTTTTTTTAGAGATGGGGTCTTGCTATGCTGTCCAGGCTGGTCTCGAACCCCTGGCCTCAAGCAATCCTCCTGCCTCAGCCTCCCAAAGTGCTGGGATTAGAGGCGAGAGCTACCTCACCCAGCCTAGTTGAGCTTTTGTTCTTGCTCCAGCTGCACAGTTCATCGGTGATGTGTGTATGTAGGGGTGTCGGGAGGGGGGCATCTAGAGGGTCCCTGCCCTAGCTTTGGGGCTAGAACATGTAGTCCCTCAGTGACCTTGCAGACGGCACGGTGACCACCTTGCTATAGACTTCCCAACACAGGTAGGTCACCTCCGGCCTTACATTCTCAGTGGCACCCTGACTTCCCAAGGTTTGTTTTCTGTGGCCCTCCTGAAGCAAACATCACATGCTCTAGGCCTTGCATCACAGCAGTGCCCCAACACCCTCCATGTGCCTACCCACCAGCCTTAGCTTGTCTGTGCTCCAGAAGGTTGCTGTTCTTTCCTGCTTGCCCAGCTCTGGCCTCTGTATCACAGCGATCCAATGGGCAGCAACCATACCTTTTCCAACAAAGTCTCAAGTCCAACCATGGGGAGGTGGTACCTCTTTCAAGTCAGTCCTTCCTTGGGTACTCTCCCTTAGTCATAGCGTATCTAGCAGCTTTCTCTTTACATTTATGGCTACTCTCCTATCATACTTTAACACTTTATATTAAACTTCTACGCTTTAAAATACTGTGTGGTTTCTGTCTCCTGACTGGACATGAACAGATACATGATACCACTGTAAAAACCCAAAAAGCTAAATTATATTGTTATTATATACCCCAGACCAATGGTCTTTACACTAGTGTACCAAAGACTTTCTATAGAGTATATAAGAACCCAGCTTTAGGGGAATCTCTCAATCTTTAATTTCTAAAAGTAATACACCTGAGAAGTTTCCTGAATGCTCTTGCAAGTTTCCCCATTCCCACAAATTTAGTCCCTATCCATCCTGCATTCTACTTTCATGTATGAATCAAATCACTGATCTTGCTAAGCCCTCTTCAGTGATTAATGGAATCACTGCGAACCTGTCTTGGACTTGTTTTTCCCATCTTATACATAGTTCCATTAAAAGAGAAGAGTGGGTTTTTAGGACAGCATCAGGATATTCTAATTTCATGTATCTTGTGAAAAGGGCTGCCAGAGTGACTTTGCCTCGTTCACCTCGATTATCATCAAATAATGCTTACTTAAGAAAGAGACCCTAATTAGGAAAGAGAGCTTCAAACACTAGAAATAGCTTGTTCATGTATTTAATTGTACACAATTTTTTAAAGCTATTCTTAAGTCTCATTATCAACAGTATGCCATCAATTAAAAAGAAAAGTTCCATTTTCCTACAGAGTTCATGTATAGCATGAAAAAAAAGTTCCACTCAACACCTGATTTAAAACATATATATGAAATATATAAAACAAATGTTTATCAGATATTTGAAGATGTGCATAAAATCCACATATAAAAATTTAACCAATTGCCTTCAGTTAAGGAATAAAATATATCAAATCATTAAATGGAATATTTAATTCAATTAGTCAATCCTCATGTCATCTTTTTTTTTTGAGGCAGAGTCTCACTCTGTTGCCCAGCTAGAGTGCCGTGGTGTCAGCCTAGCTCACAGCAACCTCAAACTCCTGGGCTCAAGCAATCCTTCTGCCTAAGCCTCCTGAGTAGCTGGGACTACAGGCATGCGCCACCATGTCCGGCTGATTTTTTCTATATATTTTTAGTTGGCCAATTAATTTCTTTCTATTTTTAGTAGAGATAGGGTCTCACTCTTGCTCAAGTTGGTTTCAAACTCCTGACCTTGAGCAATCTACCCGCCTCGGCCTCCCAGAGTGCTAGGATTACAGGCGTGAGCCACTGCGCCTGGTCCTCATGTCATCTTATAAAATGTTATAACTTCTACCCCTGTTAACAGCAACAAAAATTCTACAATGAGCTGCCATGCCAACTGGTCTGTCGTGATACACATTTCTCCTATATTAAAGCAATAATGAGACATATAAATTAATGGATTTTGTTCTGATTTTTTACATGATTCTTAATCATTATTAAAAGTCTAATAATGAGAGCTTGATTCATGTATGCATATACATTTACTAAAGGAGTATCATTGCATTCTACCTATTCCTCACTTCATAACTTACCAGTTTAATTATATATAATTTATTATAAATTCAGTAATGAGAAACAGTATTATTATGCTGTTTTTATAATGTATAGGTTGAGCACCCATAATCCAAAAATCCAAAATTTGAAATGCTCCAAAATTTGAAACTTTTTGAGTGCCAACATGATGCTCAAAGGTCATGCTCAAAGGAAATGCTCACTGGAGCATTTGGGATTGGGGATTTTCAGATGAGGGCTGCTCAACTGGTGAATATAATGCAAATATTCCAAAATCTGGAAAAATCCAATGTCTGAAACACTTCTGTTCCCAAGCATTTTGGATAAGGGATACTCAACCTGTATTATTAAAATGGATAAATTATATTACTTATACATAATTTTAATTTTGACTTCATGGCTTTTAGAAATCTACCTTACAAGGTATGCTCCATAATTTATTTCTCAGTGTTTTGTATCATTTTCTTCAAAGTGTAAATTAACACATTTATTTGAATTGTAAAACAGAAAAGTTAGGAAGTAACTTTTTGGTTGATGGGTTTGAATAATAAATTGCTTTTGCCAATTAAATGCCAAGGATTTTCCATAAATTTAATGCACTAAAATCTGCAACTTCAAGTTTTGGGTTTTTTTTTGGACAAAAGTACATCATTTGGGGCCAGGCGCGGTGGCTCACACCTGTAATCCTAGCATTCTGGGAGGCTAAGGTGGGCGGACCATTAGAGCTCAGGAATTTGAGACTAGCCTGAGCAAGACTGAGACCCTGTCGCTACCAAAAAGAGAAAAAATTAGCCAGGCATGGTGGTGTATCCCTGTAATCCCAGCTACTTGGAAGGCCGAGGCAGTAGGATAGCTTGAGCCCAGGAGTTGGAGGTTGCTGTGAGCTAGGTTGACGCCATGGCACTCTAGCTGGGGTAACGGAGTGAGACTCTGTCTCAAAAAAATAAAGAACATTTGGGCCAGGCAAGGTGGCTCATGCCTGTAATCCTATCACTTTGGGAGGCCAAGGCGGGAGGATTGCTTGAGGCCAAGAGTTCAAGACCAGTTTGAGCAAGAGTGAGACCATGTCTCTACAAAAAAATGAAAAATTAGCTGGGCATGGTGGTGTGTGCCTGTAGTCCCAGCTACTCGAGAGGCTGGGGCACGATTGCTTGAACCTAGGAGTTTGAGGTTGCAGTGAGCTATGATGACACCACTGCACTCTAGCCTGGGCAACAAAGCAAGACCATGTCTCAGGAAAAAAAAAAAGAAGTACATCTGAATAAAAGCATTTTATCAAAAGATACCACATGTTTAGGCAAAAATTTATTTTAAAATCTTATTTTTTTCAACCCCCTTTCAGTAAATTGGATTGAATATGGTACCTGTAAGTGCAAGAGTAAATACAGTATCAGGCATTTGACACTTACTGGACTTTTTTGGTGCCCTTCCCAGACTCTGAGACGGGTAACTGCCTTCAATGCTTGGGTAACAGAACCTTTGTGATTCAGTGCTTTTCAATCTTTGTTTTCATTAAATATAATGAAAGCATATAACTTGAAAGCTGAAAGAACTGAATGACTTTATTATATTAAAACGTTTTCCTCTCTAAACTACTTATTCATATAAACAAGGTTCTTCAGATGTATAAATGCAAGATAGAATATGATCGATATTGAATCCTATTTTGTTCTAGTAATAAGTACTATTCAATCTAAGATATCTGAAATTATTTTAAAAATTTCTCTTGAAAAGACATATGATAGGGTGACCAACAAAAGAAGTGTAAAATAAAAATACAATATATGAAGATAAAAGTCACAGGAGAGAAGTGGAACAATCATGATCATAATTAATGGTTAACTATTTATTGCATTTGTGTGAACTATTACTGCATTATAGTGTGAAGTATTATAAAAGATACAGTACAGATTTTTTTCTCAAAAATTGTCTTAACGTATTGGGGATTCTTATTCATATTTTATACATAAGTTCCTGAAGCTCAGGAAGGTTAAATAACTTGCCTTGGGTTACTTAAGAGATACTGTAAGGCTTCCAGTTGCTGATAAGAAATGAAGGTATGAAATCAATCATAACAAAATATAAGTATGGAGAACTTTATAAAAAAGTTAAACTCAAGACATTCAGGTCCTTTGCCAGTTTAGTGTACAAGTTTAGTGTTGGGAGCTTGGGCTCTGGGGGTGGGTAAAACCTGTGACAGACGGAAACCATGTGTGTCAGGATTGACAAAAGGACCTAACACAGGTTTCTAAACCACTGAGTCTCAATGTCCTTACCTAAACGTGAGATGACAACAGCACTCACCCCCCAGCGTCATTGGAGCGTGAACTGAAATTATGTTTGCAAAGGGAAAGTACGCTATCTGGCATAAAAAGCTTAATCAAAATTATTATGAATGCATTAAAATATCCTTACACATTAATATCCAGCCACATTACTAATTCTTTAGGATAAATTCCTAGAAGTATATATAATAAATGACTTAAGAGTATAATAAGACCACTTAAAGGGTAATTATATTCTGCCAAATAAGTCTTCAAAAAAAGTGAACCTAGTTTGCATCAGAGAAGGAGCTCACCTTTTGGGTCGAGGAAGGCCCATGGGAGTAAGATTAGGATCTGGCCTAGGAATGGTTTTCCGGATGCGAATCTGTGAGACTTTCTTTGGCCTCTTCTCTGGCTCAGCCTATTTTTAAGGGTTAAGAAGAAAGATGATCAAATGGTGAGACATTTTGTTTGGGTTTTTTTTTCTTTTTGAGATGGGGGTCTTACCTTGTTACCCAGGCTGGTCTCAAATTCCTAGGCTCAAGCGATCCTCCCACCTCAGCTTCCTAAGTAGATGGGACTACAGGTGCACACCACTGTGCCTGGCATATTGTAAGACATTTCAAGTATACAAAGTCCCTTTTTCTTTCTTTTTTTTTTTAATTTAATTTTTTTTTATTTCAGCATATTATGGGGGTACAAATATTACGGTTATGTATATTCCCCACGCCCCCCTCCCCCCCAAAGTCCCTTTTTCTTGACATTCAAGACATTGCTTCCTCAGTTTACAGGTGATTCTAATAAGTAGTTTATGACAAAGCTCCCACTCCTATACCTGCTATGTTTTCAGCAACTCCCTCCTTCATATTATTAAAATAGAATTGTACATTCAGTTCAGATATTGAGATTATTATGAGTCTGTAACTGTCGGAGACAGCAGATGTTGCAAAACTAAAAAACATCATCATTCACTCATCTTTGAACATACATAGCAGCTCTTTGGTCCAATCCTCTAAATGTTTGGCAAGAAAAAAGTATCTAGAAAACAATGTAGATTAAGAAATCCAGTGTACTCAATGGCCAAGTAGAAAAACTCCTGGCTTAGTACTCTCTAGGACCAAGCTGAAGATAAAGGTAGTAAGTAAAGACACTCAGGAGGAGCCAATCTGTATCTATCATGTGATAGGAGTCAACAATGGCCACCTGCAATGTCCTGTCACCTGACCCCCACCAGCACTTTACATTTACCTCTTTCTGTTCTGGAGGGCTGCTCTGTGGGCAGGGACATGCTACTGTCACACCATCCAGCTCATCAAATCCAGGAACTTGGAACTCAGAGGCTGAAAGCAGGAGCTTGCTGACAGCTGATTCTGTTACCAAGACAGACTTTGGTACCAAGGCAGGGAATGGAGGCTCCAACCTAGCACCATGGAGAGAAAGAGAAGAAAAACATGAGAAAGGTTTCAACTTCTTAATACTCAGACTAGAACTGAAGACATTCCTTCTTTTTAGGAATGATATCACTATTCAAATCTGTTTTCTAGTCACTTTTGGACATAACCTGTGTCTACATCTGCAAACAATCATAAGAATGTGGTAAATCCATTTCATTGGTATGGAGTTTTATAAGAAAAAAATGTAAAAAGGAACAGACTTTTTTGGGGGAAGAAGACATTTAGTGAACTGAACAAATGAATAGTGCTCAGATGAAGCAATCCTATCCAGAGACTGAAGCTGGCTAAATAACAAACACGAAAAAGATTGAGAGGGGACTTCTGGTATAATAAGCTGGCGAGTCATTTTCACCTTAAAAAAATAAATAAATAAATGGCACTGATTACACATCCCTAGTAATAGAACACATTTGAATCTCAGAGTTGTTTATCTGAGAGATGTAGATCAGGTTTACAAGGATAAGAGGTCATGGTCATGCCATGCCTGACCCATGCCCCCTACACATGCATGCAGGTGCATTTTCAGATCTCTCTCTCTCATATGCACATGCACGTGGGCGCGCGCGCGCACACACACACACACACACACACACACACACACACACCCTCAAGTTCTCCTGTGCTTACCTCATCTGACTGCCGCTGGTGTTATATGTAGCTTCCATGCCTGGAAGAGGCACAAACGGTAACATGGTGTGGCTGAAGTGAAGTAAAAGTACAAAAGCAACAGGTTAGGGCAGTTAGGGACAACAGGAAAGGTTTTGATGCCATTGGGGGTATTAGTACATGATACTCAATTAGAGCCCCAAGAAGACAAGAAATGTCAGTTACTTTGCATCCAACCAAGAGTATTACATTTATGTGCCCATCACTGGAATTGGGAGCAGGCAGACAGGAGGATTATTTTCTAACATAAATGGAAAGAAGTTAGAGAAAGAAATATAGAAGACAGTAAGAGAAGGGAGGGAAACAAGAATGACTTTGAGCTCCTCCTCCTAATTAGGTGTTGAACATATATATTAAAGATTTTTTAAAAAAAATTTAAAGATAAAAAACATTATACTACTCGGCTCTGTATTAATTCTATAATAATAATAAAAGCTGCTAGTTTCTATAACCTTACAAAAAAAATAAGAAATCTATTATTTTCTTTAAAGCCAAGTTGCACACAAAACATGGCTATGCAGAAGAAAACTGTTAAGAGTTAATTCCTTTATAATTAAGTGTTATTTTTCTAGATGAAAAAATAGTATTAATCACCTCTAGGTATTAACACATTAATAGGTGATGTTGAGAGCTTTTTATGCCTCTCAAAGTAAAACCTACAGTTATCAGAACTTATTAATAACATTAGCATCACTAAAGTTAGTATACAACCCCCCACTGCTAAATTTGACTGGGAAAAAAAACAAAAATAAAAATGAAGTAAAACCTGTATCACTTTCTACTGAATTTAGAACACAGTACAGGTTTAATTAGTAAGACATTTGTGTGATGATCATACAATTTATCTCCTCTCAGAAGTAAGAGAAACTTGTTTAACAGCTAAGAAAACTCAGATAATTCAGATTTCTATATGTTTAATGCCAACTTGGGTTTCCCTGAGGAGCACCAATAAAAGGAATGAGAGGCAGAATGGAACACTGGCAAAGCAGCTGACTGAATCAGGGAGCAGGAGCCCTGGGTTCTAGTTCTAACATAGCTGAAACCCTAACCAACTCATGATCTGGCTTAGGAAAAAACGTTCATGTACCTCTGGAAGTTTACATATGGCTGAGTTTTATAGCTGAGAAGCTATAGTCTCAGCATCTATAAAAGAGCCAAAAAAGATGTCTGTCCAACCTGTATTTTTTTTTAAAGTTTATTGACAACACCCCTGTCCATAATTAGAGGGACTTTTATTTCATTTTTTTGAGAGGGGGTCTTGCTCTGTCACCTGGGCTAGAGTGCAGTGGCATCATCATAGCTCACTGCAACCTCAAACTCCTGGGCTCAAGTGATCCTCCTGCCTCAGCCTCCTGAGTAGCTGGGAGAGTACAGGTACATATTACCATGCCTGGCTAATTTTTCTATTTTTTGTAAAATAGCCTGGGTCTTGAGCTCCTGGCCTCAAGCAATCTTCCTGCCTGTAAAGCACTGAGATTATAGGCATGAGCCACTGTGCCCCATCCAACCTGTATTATATAGAGTGCTGGAGAACAAAATTCTACGGAAACTAAAATTAATCTTTGTTAAGTCTTGTTTTCTGGGGCTACCCCATTTATCTTGGATTTCTAAGTGTGTCTAGAAAAACAGCAACCTTCTAAACTCTAAGCTCAGGCACATGACGTTAAGGTGCTTTTAGAGTCATTGAGAAGAAAAAGTCTCTACAAACACCACCTCACCTCCACCTTCTACTTGCATTTAAATAAAATAAAATAAAAGCCAGACATAGGAAATAAGGGATAGAGAGAAAATATTCTACAACAAGAAACAAAAAAGTCAGGTGGGAAAGAGTTCTGAAAGAGGAAAAAGGGCCAAAGGATCACACCTTCACAGGGTGAAGTATGTACCTTCTACACTAAATTCAGAAATAAATATAGTTGAAAGAAAGTAGCACAATTTAAAGCTGTGTGCCATAGGTACATAGCAGAGCAATCATGAGATTTTAGAGGCATACCGACAAACTAGACAATAAAAGCAGTATACCATTATTTTAAACAATTTGATTCATTCTAATGTATTTTTATGGCTACCTTATAAGAAGTGAATATTTTTCTATTAACTATAGGACAAGTACTTCTAATAGTAAGAAAGACTTCGTCTTTCAATTTCAATCAGAAATGTTCAGGTTCTGGAGTGTTTTTCTGGAACCACTTTATTTATGCACTTTTCTGCTAAGATGCTCAGAGCACTGCACAATATGTACCGGCAGCTTTTAAATGACCCAGAATGATTCTGAGCCAGGCTCAGCAGCATGCATCTACAGAGTCTAGTTACTCAGGAGGCTGAGCCAGGAGGACTGCTAGAGTCCAAGAGTTTGAGTCCAGTCTGGGCAATATAGTGCGACCCAGTCTCAAAAAAAAAAAAAAAAAAAGAATAATGATTCTCATTAGAGACTGCATAGAGACACACAAAGAACAAAGTATCTCCCAGGCTATTTGGAATATTAAGGCTTTTTCACTGTTGCTGTTGTTTAATTTTTCAACTATAGCAATGGTAGGGCAAGTTAAAGTTTCCCACTGGGCGTGGTCGCTCACACTTGTAATTCTAACACTTTGGGAGGCCAAGGCAGGAAGATCACTTGAGGCTAGGAGTTTGAGATCAGTCTGGGCAACAAAGTTAGACCCTGTCTCTAAAAAAAATAAATAAATAAAAATTAAAAAGTTTATGTTTACCCAAAGAATCACAAATAGGAAGATTTCTCTATCATGTCTATAGCAGCTCTTTAGAGATTCTTAAGATGAGTAGTTTAGCCTGTAATCCTAGCACTCTGGGAGGCCGAGGCAGGAGGATCGCTTGAGGTCAGGAGTTCGAGACCAGCCTGAGTAACAGCAAGATGCTGTCTCTACTAAAAATAGAAAGAAATTAATTGGCCAACTAAAAAAAAATATATAGAAAAAATTAGCCAGGCATGGTGGTGCATCCCTGTAGTCCCAGCTACTCGGGAGGCTGAGGCAGAAGGATTGCTTGAGCCCAGGAGTTTGAGGTTGCTGTGAGCTAGGCTAACGCCACAGAACTCTAGCCCGGGCAACAGAGCGAGGCTCTGTCTCAAAAAATAAAAAAAAAAATGAGTAGTTTAACTCTCAAATTCTTTTTCTTCTCTTATTTTGAATTAGAAGGTATAATGATATTGATGAAATTATTTTTAAGTATTCTTGTGGTCAAACCACAAGAACTCCTTCTCTGTTCACTTTAAATTCTATAAATCCTAAAACTAAAAAAATTTGAAGCCTCTACACTGCAGAAAGAAACGCAGAGGTTCATGAACGAGACTTGGTGATACCTACATAATTTATTCATTTATTAAAAAGTATTTATCTTGTATTATCTACAAAACAAACACTGAGTTAGGTGCTGGCTGTATAATACTTTGTGAACAAGATATAGTTACAAGCGATTATCTGCCACTATTTATAGTCTTCCACTTGTAATGAGTGTTTGTTCTCTGCAAGGTGGGGGGCAAGAGGAGAAAAGAAGATTCGAAAGACTTGATAGTTTGAAGAAGAAAATATACAGAAAAAAGAATGGTGCAAATACAGGAGTAGATTCCACAGGAGAATGGGGGGGATGTCTATACTTAAGATTTATTATTGCATTTTCTCAGCAAAGATTTGGCAAGATAAACAGAAAATGCAGATACAAAGAGGACTCCAAATAGCCTTGCATTTCTAGTAGAGCCTCCATTTTTCCTCACTGGCAGGAAGCAAACATGGGACATTTGCAAAGGGACAGACTTTACCTGCTCATGGTGCCCAGACTTGGCTGCCGCTTGCTGTGAGTGGAATGAAGAGCAGAGATTTCGAAGGAGCAGGTGGAAGGTCCATGCTGACTCCAAATGGACAGCACTCTGCCCACCGAGTAGGGCAGAGAACAGAAGACCTTGTCTGCTATGGAGGCTGGAGAGCTCAACCCTTTCAAACCCTGTATAAACTGGGTCATGAAGAGCCTCTGCATGGTAGGCATGTGACTGGAGAAGCTCCGTTTTTTTGTCCAGATTCGGTAACATCCTGGGGAACAAAGTGCTAGAAGTGTGTGAAGGCCAAGGACAGAGCAGTCTGCTCTGGTCTGGACTATGGCAGTGCCTCCACAGTCTTGGAGAGGAGCTGGAGGCTGTGGAGGAGCCTGAGTGTACGCCTGACTATGGAGGCCAGTGTCTTCCCTGAATGTGGCCATCCCAGGGCAACCCTGGGACAAGAAGAAAGAAAAGGTCCACTTGGGAGGCTGTGACGGGCACCGGGGGGCCTCTCCTAAGGCAAGCCTTGCTGGAGCACAGTGCTCAGGAAAAGTCCTTGAGGACTCACTCATGTAATCTGAGCCTGATTTCACGTGAAAGGATACTGGAAAGATTTTGGAACCAAACAGCAGTGATGGCATCTTGTTGCTCAAATCTATTAAGCTCATTTTGATGGCTTCAAGAGAATACAGTGCCAAGGGCTTACTGTTAGGCTTCTTGTCCCATCCACTAGCTGCCAAATATGGATTCAGCTGCAGTGCATTGTATGAAAACCCATCCAGGAGCCGTTTATATCTGAGGCGCTTGTAGGTTTTAGCTACTGGAAGAAGTTCAGAGGAACACCGCCGATATCTTAGTTTCTGGGTGGTCTTTGCAGCTGGGGCCAGTTTGGAGGCAAGGATGGACAGTTTGTTTAGTAAGGCTGATTCTTTGGTAGGTTTCCTAAAATTCAGGCTCCTCAAGGGATGGCATGGTGTAGCCTTCTGCTTTGGTATGTGGCTAATTAAGCTCCTGGCAGGTGGTGTTTTGGGTTCCAATTGTGTAGGCACAGACACAGCACTTGAACTAAGCAGTCTGTGTGCTTTTGTGGGGATGGGATCAGAGGAACTTTTTAAAAAGGCAGAACTTTTGATTTTGCTTATTTTTCTCCCCACACTGACTTGCTCCTGACACAAAACTCTCTTACATGTTCGATGGGGCTGCTTCTTTAAGGGAAGTATTTCTTTCTTTGCAAAGGCACCATGTATCTGATCACACCCAACAGTGTTGGGGTCTTGTGCTTTCCTGGGGGCACCAGGAAGGCAAGGACCTGTGCATGATTCAATGTCCTTCTTTAAAGGATGGCATAAGTTTTCTTCCTTTTGGTTTTCCAATTTCTGAATAACTGCAGCAATGTCCCCCTTGGCCAGCTTTGCTAGAGTGATTTCTTTCATCATGGTGGAATCATCTTTGTCAACCTTAGGTTGGTTCTTGTTTTGGGTATCGTCTAACAACATGTTAGAGGATACACATTGTTCTGATATTGTAGGTGCCTTTTGATGTATATATTCCTCTTCCTTCTGCAACTTGTAGTCCAAAACCCTCTGGTTTTGGTGTTTTCCAGCAACACCAAGCATGCTTTGGCATTTAAAGTAGGTCTGAGAAGTCTTGCTCATATTATCACTAACATTATCTCCTCTGACAATCATCTCTTCAGATTCCTCTCCAACAGTTAAGTGACCCAGTGGTCCCCTCTGATGCTTCTCAGTTTCTTCTCCTGTCACTTTAGGTTCCGTTTCCATTGTCAAAGGCAAATGTCTATACATGGCATTCTCACGAGGATGACAAGCTTTATAAGCATTCTTTTCCACACTGACATATATGCTGTCTTCTTCCCCAGAATTATTCATATCTTTTGATATTCCTTCCTTAATCTCAGGCAGGACCATGCAGTCTTTTATGTTTTCACAAAGTATTTCGACTTTTGGTTTAAAAAGAGTTTTCAGGTCAGTTTCTTCACTATTAATATTAGTTTCTGAATTTTCTTGAGAAGACAGACACAAAGGCATTATCTCAATGGATTCTAGGCTTCCTAGGGAAAGAGAGCTCTCATCTTGGCATCTAGAAGATGTGGACTCTTTCAAGGACATTTCAATGGTATTTTCTTTGCCAGACTCAGAATTTATTTCTAGTCTCGATCCTTCAGTCATTTCTTGTGTTTCTCTCAGAGATGCTCCTTTACTTTGTTGTTCATGACGATTATAATTTAAAGACACATTTACTCTAGCCAGTATTCTTGTATTTGGTTCATGATCTGAAACAGACTCCATCTCGTGGGTGTAAGACTCTAGACAGTTTTCCATTTCACAGTCTTTTAAAGATCTATATGCTTTCTCTTCACATGATTTTTTTATTTCAAGAGATCTCACTGTAGAATCGGCAGCATCTGGGAAATCTGAGTCCAGGTCAGTTGTTCCTATAAATGTAGCATTCAGTCCTCCTCTCTGAGACAAGTGACTCCTTGAGGTTTCCTGAAATGCCAGTCCACCTTGCCTTGCACCACTATCAAGTGTACTAGCTGCTTTCACATCCAGCATGCCTTCTGTAGGCTTATTACTACAGTCTGTGTTGACCGTAGCTACCATACCATCTGTGGACTCTTCACAACCAGAAATATTTTCACAGTCTCGTTTCAAATCATCTCTCTTTGGTCTTCCACAAGACTGTGGGTTATTACTGCCTGAAATGATCAGCAGAACCTTTTGGTGGTGGCACAAATCCCTGTTAGGCTCTGTGACAGTCTCTCTCTGGTCACCACCTAGTGTCTCCTTAGCTGGTTTACCTTCATTTCTGCATTTGTCAGGTCTGTTTTGATTACTCTGGCAGTCAAGGACTTCATCTGCCTTCTGATCAAGAGTTTCCACTGCTTTGTTCATGTTTTCAAAGTTGGAGAACGTAACAGTAGGAGACTGGTCCAACAATATTTCAGGACTTGGAATGTTTGCAAATTGATGTAGTTCTTGTGTGGCACAATCAGAGATATTAGACTTACAAAAAACAGTCTCTTTGGATATATCCTGTTTCATTCCTTTTAATCTTTCCTCACTGGGTTTGATGTGACTGGTGGTGAAAATAGTTTTGTTTGAAACTCCACTATTTAACGTGCCTGCTGTCATTTCATTTCTGATCTCATCTCCTGGAAGGCTCCCTTTAGTTTCTCTCACGTTATGGCTGTTACCTTTCACAGAGTCTTCTGTTCCTTGGGAGTGGTTAGTGCTATGCTGAAGTGCATTTTCACATTTTGTTATCAAAGAGTTATCAACTCCCAGGCTGATTTTGCTGGACTCAAAAGCAGCGGAAGCAGAATACATGTTCTCTTCTGGTGCATTTTTTCCTACATAATGACAGCTAGACATATCCTGAGATTGAACATTGTGACATTCTGTAACAGAGATCACTTGAGGAAAGCTGGCTACTTCTTTCTTACTTGAGAGAAGCCTGGAATGTAGATCTTTTGTTCTTGAATCAGCCGTTTCTTTTTTTCTCTCTAGGTTTTCTGGTTTGATGTTTAAGGTGAGACTGTTTGAAGAGGCACCACAGGTTTTGTCACCTGGTGGAGAGATGTCTTTCATTTTTGTCTTAATGGGAATGGTCTGAGTATTAGCAAGGACATCTGCTCCACCCTCTAATGGAGGGTGATGGCTCGGTTGGGCATCTTTGCTTGTTGCTAAAGGCATCTCTTTGTTTATATTTTGTAGAAAGTCAGTTGGCAACTTTGTGTGGTCTGGAGAATTAAGGGACACTTGTTGATTTAAAACACATTCACTTTCTACTTTATTTACAACAAGTTCATCAGTACAAGAAAGTTCATCCATCTCACAGGCAATGCTCTGTTCATCTAAATGTGGAACATTGTCATGTGAGGTCTCTATAGCTTTTTCTGACCCAGGTCTGTAATCAAATTTTGGGGATGATGGTAACTGAGCAGTATCTTTGCTGGGTTTTAAAACCTCATTTATAGGACTTATCTGATCCTCTGGCATTGAACTCACAGATTTTCTTTCAAACAGAAAATCATTACATGATACTTCATTTAAATGGGTGTCACCTTCCAGATTTCTCTGGATGCTGACTAAGGAGTTAGAGTCTTTACTGTAAATCTTTTCATGTAACATATTGCGCTCTACAGTGGTTATCTGTTCTGGCTCTTCATCCTGCATTGAGGAGGAAAAATTGCTTTTTTCAGAGTGTCCACCTGCATGGCTCATATTAATAAAAGTTTCTCTGTGGTCCTCAGCGTTTGTCGAGTTATCTTGAACGTCTAAAGCAATTTTCAAATCACTTTTTTTTAACATTACTTCTGTGGCTTCAGTAAAAGAATTGGGCATTAATGAACTACAGCTCTTTGTATGGAGACTGCCTTGAATGCAATAGTTATCACGGATATTTTCTTTTGGGGAATCAGCAGTCTTTTCTCCACCAGAACAATGATGACCAATCTCCTTTTCTGGCTGTGTGGCATTAATGGGAAAGAGTTCCCCTCTTTCACTCCTGGGATTCCAACGCTGTTCTTCATTTTCTTCTCTAGAGGCCGAGTTCTTGTTTTGATCGTCCCCATCGAAACAGGAATTCTCTGTTGTTTCAGCAGATCCCTTCAGCAAACCATTTCCTTCTAACCCACATTTTCCAAAGGATAATGTTCTGGATTTGGGATCAGACAAATTTGATGTGAAACATGAAACTTCAGACTTTTCTTCCAAGGGTTCTATTGCAACTACATTTCTTCTGGCAATGGGAGCATCAGGTACAGAACTGTGTTTTTCATGATGGTGGCCATGAATCTGTGGGTGATTGTCAGCTGCTTCACAGACAAGGTTAAATTTATACAACTCTTCCTTCCCACTGTCCACATTGCAAATGGCACTGTTCCCTGGTAATAATGACAACCAAGAAGGACAAGTTTTTAATTCTTCACAATCTTTTTCTTTAGGAGTTGTTTCTATTAATCCAGGGTCCACAAAGGTTAAAGGCTCTAGGGTAACTAATCTGCTGGTTTCTGAAATCTTACCACTGGCCATGATTTTGTCTACTTCTGGGTATTCACTGCACCCAGCTGAGTGACCTTTACTCACATTGCCATTCTTGTGTCCTTCATTATTATCCATCTTAGTCCCACTGACCTTCATACCTTGTACTTCTTCAGTGGATTTTAGCAGAGTTTCAGTTGTAATTTGTACATTTCCTTCTGTGCAAAAGAAATAAATCCAAATCAGTATGTAATCATAAAAAAAAATTGTTTGCTATACCTTCATAATTTTATCATGCTACAAACAACAACAAAAAAGACCCAACTGAAAAAGAATTGCAGTAAGTGCACTATGCCATTGATTTCACTTTTCTGTGCAAAATATGACAGAGGGTTAAAAGTATATTTGCCAATAACTGGTAATTTTATTTTCTTTTCTATTTTTTGAGACAGGGTCTCGCTCTGTTGCCTGGGCTAGAGTGTAGTGGTGTCATCACAGCTCACTGAACTTCTGCGCTCAACCGATCCTTTTGCCTCAGCCTCTTGAGTAGCTGGGACTATACGCATGTGCCACCACGCCCAGCTAATTTTTATTTTTTGTAGAGAAGGGCTCTTGCTATGTTGCTTAGGCTGGTCTCAAACTCCTGACCTCAAGTGCTCCTTCTGTCTTGGCCTCCCAAAATGCTGTGATTACAGGCATGAGTCACTGTGCTCTGCTAGAAACCAGTAATTTTCAACAAATGTCTTTCTCTAAATGTTATACAGCATTCACAGATCAATGCTAGACAACTAAATACAACATGGAGACATATGCCTAATTCAGAGTCTTTTTTTTTTTTTTTTGAGACAGAGTCTCACTCTGTTGCCCTGGCTAGAGTGCCTTGGCATCAGCCTAGCTCACAGCAAGCTCAATCTCCTGGGCTCAAGCAATCCTTCTGCCTCAGCCTCCCGAGTAGCTGGGACTACAGGCATGAGCCACCATGCCCGGCTAATTTTTTCTATATATATTTTTAGTTGTCCATCCAATTTCTTTCTAGTTTTTCAGTAGAGATGGGGTCTCACTCTTGCTCAGACTCATCTCGAACTCCTGAGCTCAAGCAGTCTTCCCGCCTCAGCTTCCCAGAGTGCTAGTATTACAGGTGTGAGGCACCACGCCTGGCCAGCAATTTTTTGGTTAACCTTACTTTTGTGGCTAAAAAGTATGTTCAGCCATTTCCTTTCATTTTATGAAAGTTTTTTTTCCTGTTTTTCCCCTGTGTATCAAAAATATTTGTGTAACAGTATAGTTGAAAATGGAGAGAAATGAATACTTTTTGGCAAAATTATGAATTTTTAAAGCTGGCATAATTATTTTAGTCATACTATTACATCCATGTCAGTTC
>CAUYPO010007244.1:0-10120 GCA_963574435.1 Cheirogaleus major
TAATCCTAGCACTCTGGGAGGCCGAGGCGGGTGGATCGCTCAAGGTCAGGAGTTCAAAACCAACCTGATCAAGAGTGAGACCCCGTCTCTACTAAAAATAGAAAGAAATTAATTGGCCAACTAAAAATATATAGAAAAAATTAGCCAGGCATGGTGGCGCATGCCTGTAGTCCCAGCTACTCGGGAGGCTGAGGCAGAAGGATTGCTTGATCCCAGGAGTTTGAGGTTGCTGTGAGCTAGGCTGACGCCACGGCACTCACTCTAGCCTGGGCAACAGAGTGAGACTCTGTCTCAAAAAAAACAAACAAAAAAAAAAAAGAAGAAAAAAAAATTAAAATCTTCTCTGCAACTAAAGATAACTGCATAAAAAGATTAAAAGAAAAGTGATAAATTGGGAAAATATATCTGAAATGCATATAATCATCCAAATTACTGATATGCAGGATATACAGGGCAGTTTGGAAAGTATCTAGCCATTGTTAATATAACAAGAATGGTTACATGGCTGGATATTTTCCGGATAGCCCTCATATAATCAACAAAGAAAAGACAGTGACAGGCCAGTAATCCTAGCACTATGGGAGGCCGAGGCAGGAAGACCACTTGAGGTCAGGAGTTCGAGAGGAGCCTGAACAAGAGTGAGACCCCGTTTCTACCAAAAATAGAAAAAATATTAGCTGGACAACTAAAAATAGAAAAAAAATATTAGCCGGGCATAGTGGTGTGTGCCTGTAGTCCCCACTACCTGGGAGGCTGAGACAGGAGGATTGCTTGAGCCCAGGAGTTTGAAGTTGCTGTGAGCTAGGCTGATGCCACAGCACTCTAGCCTGGGCAACAGAGCAAGACTCTGTCTCAAAAAACAAAAAAGAAAAAGAAAATACATCAAGATATATAAGAGACATAATTTATAGAAGAATAGACATCAACATTCAATGAAGATATGAAGAGTTACTCATCCTTATTAGTAATAGAGAAATGTGAACTAAAACACTATAATACCATTGGGAGTATTAGCAAGAATTATCAGAAATTTTAACATTTGGTAATATCCATTACTGGAAAAGCTATAGAAGAACAAGTGCTCTGTTTTATTGTTGAGCAGAAAATAAACTGGTAAAGGCTTTTGGAAGGACAATTTAACAAGTACTATCGGGAATTAAAGTACATATACCTTTGGCTCATAAATTCTACTTCTCTAAATTGATGCTAAGGAAATACCTGTTTACAGGGAAGACATACAATAATCTTTTTTTTTTTTTTTTTAGTAGAGATGGGGTCTCACTCTTGCTCAGGCGGGTCTTGAACTCTTGAGCTCGAATGATCCTCCTGCCTTGGCCTCCCAGAGTGCTAGGATTACAGGCATGAGCCACCACACCTGGCCAATAATCTTGAATACAGTATAGTTTGTAATTGCAAAAGATTGGAAATTACCTCTATATCCTTTAATAAGAAATGTAATCAAATTATAATACATTCATGCTATAAAAAACTAAGCAGCAATTTAAAAGAATGAGATAGAGCTGACACTGAAAGATCTTCAATATGTAATGTTAGGAGAAAAAACTGATCCTGTTTAAATATACCTATCATTATTTAAATATTAATATATGTATATTTGCATATATACACACATAATAAGCTTTTATCAGTGATCACATCTTGGGAGGGGACTGGTATTGGCTCTTGGGTGAAGTGACACTTTCACTTTCTAGATGTATTTTTCTGTGTGATTTGAAGATTTTGCAATAAGCCTACATTATTTTTGTAATTTAAAAAACAATTTCAAAAGGGAAAAAGTAACACAGATTGGTAGGTAAATATAGAAGGATAAAAAGAAGACAAATTGGGTGTAATCCCATCATTAAGAGAAAACCTCTGTCAACATTGTTTTGGGTTTTTTTTGGGACAGTCCTACTCTGCTGCCCAGGCTAGAATGTCATGGTGTCAGCCTAGCTCACAGCAACCTGAAACTCCTGGGCTCAAGCAATCCTCCTGCCTCAGCCTCCTGAGTAGCTGGGACTACAGTTGAGTGCCACTACATCCAGCTAATTTGTTCTGTTTTTAGTAGAGACAGGGTCTCTCTCTTGTTCAGACTGATCTCAAACTCCTGAGCTCAAGTGATCCTCCCTCCTCGGCCTCCCACAGTGCTAGGATTACAGGTGTGAGCCACCCTGCCCAGCCTCAACATTTTAAATGTAATCTTTTCAGCTCCTTTTCTTTGTATAGCTAATTTTTAACATAGTTGAGATACAGACTAAATAGCATTCAAATTATACTTACCCTTCTGTCTTAACTTAAATTTTCTACTCAAAAATGTTATCTAGTCTGGAATTTCCCCTGTTCCACCAGTCACAATCTTCATTCAGGCTCTGCCTATGGGTAAAAAGTCAATGTCACCTCAAGCTAGAAGGACTCTTTTCTGTTGATCACTAGCCTTGAAACTCCTGATCCTAACCTCAAGGCAAAGGACTGGCCCAGCAGGAGCCACTGTGGCCTGGTGCTGTGAGTTTCAGCCTGCTTTCTGGCATGCAGGGAGCTCCTGACTATGGCTGACCTTGATTGTTGAAAAGGACTACTCAAAATACAGTAACAGTTAGTAAAAGCTATATCCAACGTGAGACTCAGCACTGCTTAGGCCAGGAATCAGGATACCCCCTCCACCAACCCTGCCCAACCTCCCTCCCACTCCCCACCCCCACCCCACAGAGACTGAACTTTGCTCCCTCCATTTGGGTTGCAAGGCAGTTCTGTTACTGTGTTTATTGTAGTTAGGCATACCTTACACAAGCCTAGTCCAATAGGGGTGTTGACAACAACATCGCATCCACACTTGTGGTTTAGAGGAGCCTTGAACTACGCCTCTTTAGACCTGAACAATAAGACCAGCAGGAGGAGGCCAAGATTGCTGAAAAATACTTCACAGCATTCTCCTGGGTTCCAGCCATGCCTGTGCAGAACAGAGCCAGTGCTGGGTGTGTGGAACCAGCAAGAAGGTGACAGGATATCCAGAGATGGGGCCACCAGTTGGATTAGCATCAGAATTTAATCCAGTTGTGTTCCTACACAGTATAGGATAAGAATTCCTGGATAGGCCGTGCTCGGTGGCTCACGCCTGTAATCCCAGCACTCTGGGAGGCTGAGGTGGGCGGATTGTTTGAGCTCAGGAGTTGGAGACCAGCCTGAGCAAGAGCGAGACCCAGTGTCTACTAAAAACTCGAAAGAAATTAGCTGGGCAACTTAAAATATATAGAAAAAATTAGCCAGGCATGGTGGTGCATGCTTGTACTCCCAGCTACTTGGGAGGCTGAGGCAGAAGGATCGCCTGAGCCCAGGAGTTTGAGGTTGCTGTGAGCTAGGCTGAAGCCATGGCACTCTAGCCTGGGCAACAGAGTGAGACTCTGTTTCAAAAAAAAAAAAAGAATTCATGGATAAACTTATAAACATTTAGTATACAAGAGTCAAGAAGGAGGCTGGGCACAGTGGCTTCAAGCCTGTAATCCTAGCTCTCTGGGAGGCCGAGGCCAGTGGATTGCTCAAGGTCAGGAGTTCAAAACCAGCCTGAGCAAGATCGAGACCACATCTCTACTAAAAAATAGAAAGAAATTAGGCCAGGCGCGGTGGCTCACGTCTGTAATCCTAGCACTCTTGGAGGCCAAGGCAGGCGGATCGCTCGAGGTCAGGAGTTCGAAACCAGCCTGAGCAGGATCGAGACCCCGTCTCTACTAAAAATAGAAAGAAATTAATTGACCAACAAAAAAAATATATACAAAAAAAAATTAGCCGGGCATGGTGGTGTATGCCTGTAGTCCCAGCTACTCGGGAGGCTGAGGAATAGGATCGCTTGAGCCCAGGAGATTGAGGTTGCTGTGAGCTAGGCTGACGCCACAGCACTCACTCTAGCCTGGGCAACAAAGTGAGACTCTGTCTCAAAAAAAAAATAGAAAGAAATTAGCTGGACAACTAAAAATATATAGAAAAAATGAGCCGGGCATGGTGATGCATGCCTGTAGTCCCAGCTACTCGGGAGGCTGAGGCAGGAGGATTGCTTGAGCCCAGGAGTTTAAGGTTGCTGTGAGCTAGGCTGACACCAGGGCGATCTAGCTGGGGCAGCAGAGCGAGACTCTGTCTCCAAAACAAAAATAAAAAAGAAGGAGACAGAGAAACAGATTACAAACTGAAAAAGAAAGTACCAAGATTGCAAAATGTTTTAAAATCCATAAGTACGCCGGGCATGGTGGCTCACGCCTATAATCATAGCATTTTGGGAGGCTGTGGCTGAGGCCAGAGGATCACTTTAGCTCAGGAGTTTAAGACCAGCCTGAACAAGAGCAAGACTCCCACTCTACAAAAAATACAAAAATTAGCCAGGCATAGTGGCATGCCCCTGTAGTCCCAGCTACTTGGGAAGATGAAACAGGAAGATTGCTTGAGCCTAGATATTTGAGGTTGAAGTGAGCTATGATGATGCCACTGTACTCTTGGCAGAGGGAGAGAGAGAGCAAGAGAGAGAGAAATCCTGTCTCAAAAAAAAAAAAAAAAAAAATCCATAAGTAAAATGGACCTGTGCCCCCCAATCTATACCCTAAAATTTTGTTTGTTTTTTTTGTGTGACAGGGTCTCACTCAGGTGCCCACACGGTAGTGCAGTGGTAGGATCACAGCTCACTGCAACCTCCAACTCCCCAAGCCCAAACAATCCTCCTGCCTCAGCCTCCTGAGTAGCTGGAACTACAGGCACATGCCACCACACCCAGCTAACTTTTTAATTTATTTGTAGAGAGGCAGTCTCCCTGTGCTGCCCAGACTGATCTCAAACTCCTGGTCTCATGGATCTTCCTGCCTAGGCCCCCCAAAATGCTAGCATTATAGGTATAAGTCACAGCATTTGGCCCCCTAAAAGGTTTTAGAAGTTCCTTTAGGAAGCAGACTCGTTGATCTATAAATGAAAACTATAGCAGTAAGATTTATCTTTGGAATGACCAAGGTCTCCATGAGTGAGGCCAGGGACGTGCCCCCTCTTTACATCCTCAGCACTTCTACCACAGTGAGGCTACAGATAATTGTGGTTGAAGGCAAAGGTATTAAGTTTCTGTGGTCGAATCTGATGATTCCCATCTTCCCACCAAGGAAGTAGAGAAAAGACACAAATAATCCACAATAATTAGCTCCATGAATATATTTGGTTTTGAAGTGCATTGTGATAATGTTATTTATGGTAAATTAATCTTTATATTCACTTTTTAGTGAAAAAGTAGTTCCTGAGCATGAATTAATTAGTTAATACAGAAATCTGTCCTTCCACTAAGAAAACTGCAGGTGTCCTTAGAGGATCCTTCCATTGGAAACTTCCTGTCACTGCCCTCCTGGGGCATGATAGAAGCTAGCCAATCAAATGCTCTCTCCTACGGCTTTGATAGTTGAACAAACTGAGAGGAAGGACATGGCCTTTGGTCTCAGTGGGCTGAGAATGAGTAGTGACATAAAGATCAAAAGGAACTTATTGTCCAGTTGGTAGTCTCAAGAAAGGACACCGGAGCCAGGCGTGGTGGCTCACGCCTGTAATCCTAGCACTCTGGGAAGCCGAGACAGGAGGATCACTCAAGGTCAGGAGTTCAAAACCAGCCTGAGCAAGATCGAGACCCCGTCTCTACTAAAAATAGAAAGAAATTGTCAGGACAACTAAAAATATGTAGAAAAAATTAGCCAGGCATAGTGGCACATGCCTGTAGTCCCAGCTACTCGGGAGGCTGAGGCAGAAGGATTGCTTGAGCCCAGGAGTTTGAGGTTGCTGTGAGCTAGGCTGACGCCATGGCACTCTAGCCCGGGCAACAGAGCGAGACTCTGGGAAAGAAAAAAAAAGAAAGAAAGAAAAAGGACACTGGAATTCGATTTCTTCATTAAATTATTCATTTAACCAACATTTACTGGGCATCCAATGTGTACCAGGCACTGTACTAGATGCTTATACATATTCATTTTATTTAACTGATGAGAACAAATTCAAAAATTTTCAAGAAACTTGCTCAAGGTCACACAGACAAGACAGGCCAGGATGGCTAGGATTCCATTCCTAATTCTAATTCTAGTGCTTTATTTACTATTCTGCTAGCGACTCCAAGACTTGCCCACACCCAATTTCAGGTATAAATTTTAAAAAAACAAAAGATTCTTTTTAACATATGAGGTCAACTTAAAATGTAGAACTAATCTGATTTTAACTAAGTATTAAATCTTCTTTATAGTTCCCAAGAACACATTGCTAGTGAGGAAGGAGACTGGCAAGGAGGGAGACTCCCTCACGAGACTGGTGGGTACACGCACCAACACCAGCACATGCAGAGTAGAGTTATCCCAGGAGCTGAGCCACAAACAGCCAATAGAAAGCTGATGGTTTGGAATGAGTAAGATAAATCAGACTCTTGGCTGCAAGTGAAAGAAACCCAACTCAAGTAGCTTAGACAAACTAGAGAAAGAGCCTCAAGGGTAACTGGAGCTAAGACTGGCTCTCTTTCCTCTTCCCTCTTTTGTCTGTGCATCTCGCTGTGTGTCAACTCCACTCTCTCAGACAAGTTTCTACAAGTGAGTGGAAGAACAGCTGTTGGCGATTTTCAGACCACGTCTCCCAGCTACTCCACCCAAGAACTATACTCTTTCCCTGAACACCAATTCAAACAACCCAATACAGGACTCGGGAGCTAGGGAGCAGGAAGGGGGGAGGCAGTCAGTGGCTTTGAAAATCCAGAAGAATTGGAAAGATTTGAACCTACAATGAAATCATTAAATGTCCTCTACATGGAATCATAATTCTAATTGGCTTCTGTTCTTTCCAGTTGTAAATGCATCATTGTTTCCACAAATTCAGGAAAGATGTGGATGAAACAGGTTAATGAGCTCAACTGTATCCCTCATCTAGATGAACAGTATCATTATTTTCATTTATGTGTGTATTCTGTTAATTAGCTTTTATGCCTATTAGCTTTTGATGGACAATGACACATGGAAATTTGAGCATGCTGATCATCTTTGATAACCATCCTATACTTTTCTGTAGTTCTGCATTGACTTTTAACTTCTGTTTCTGTTAAGTGGTCCATTAACAAGAATAATTCCAAAGACTTAAATGTAACAGTTCAGAATTGATTAAGCATTATATACTCCAGTAGATAGATTCAAACCAGTGTTTGATTGGAAAAGAATTCATTAGAGGGTACTGTGGCTCACACCTGTAATCCCAGCACTTTGAGAGGCCAAGGCGGGAGGATTGCTTGAGCTCAGGTGGTTCAAGGATGCAGTGAGCTATGTTCACATCACTGCACTCCAGACTAGGCAATAGAGTGAGACCCTATCTCAAAAAAAAAAAAAAAAAAAAAAATTTCATTAGAGCCCTAGATTTGCATTGTTTCCCCCTCACTTACCATAGAAAAAGAAAAAAGTCCCAGTTGAGGTTAAGGATGGGGAGCTGGATTGTCTCCCTGCCCTACCATGCACTGTGTGACCTTGGGCAGGTCCTTTTGTCATTTAAACTTCAGTTTCATTCTCTGTGAAATGGATAATGTTATCCACTTAGGAGGGTTATTGGGAGGATTAGAGATAACAAATGCTTAGCACAGGGTATGGGAGGCCCAATAAATGGTGCTTATTGATTTTGGACAAAGCCATTCTCCTACAGATGCCCTGAGACATCTATATCCAGGTTGAGAGGACTCAGAAATCCTCCACTACATGCTCACCTGCCCAAGGTACACAGAAAGCAATTAATCACCAGTGTACAGGGGTCTTCCCTCTTCAAGGCCAAATTGCTCTGCATGCTCACCAACCATTTGATCTTATTGCACTGCCTTGCAACATGTCTTGTATTAACTCAGACTACTATTATTAATAACTCACATATTGTTCAATGTTTCACCATCAGTTGCCAAACTGACCTCATTTCCTGCCAAGCTAACCTCATTTCCGTTTTTGATAGTGTTACTAAACTGGATGGCTTCCGAGAATACTGCAGACACAGTGCATCTGGCTTCTGCAAGAGGGTTGATAAGGTCCCGTGGTTTCTCTGTGGCAGGGAGGAAAAGCGGGAGACAGAGAAGTTAGCAGACCCATAACTAGCCAAACAATTGCTCCTGAAACCCTTTGATTGGACCAAGAAGTTTGGTTGTGGGAAGTGAGGAAGTGAAGGCAGGTTAACCTGGGAACGAGGAGAACTGATACGGTCATGAAAAGTATCCTCCAAGATCTATGAATGGGCTCTAAATGAATGAGCCCATTCACTCATTCATTTAGCAAATATTTATTGAGTGCCCACCTAGAATGTTCAGGGCACTGCATAAGGCTCTAGGGATAGAAGAGAATAAAACAGACAAGATTCCTGCATTTTTGGAGCTTACTTTCTAGTGTGGGGAGAGAGACAATAACACACAAATAATCTAGAAAATTTCTAAAACTGGTAAATATTACTAGAAAATAGTGTGACTGGGGGCAGGGGCAGGGTGCTCCTCTGGGTAGGGTAGTCTAGTGAGTCCACATGGAGCTGTCATCTAAACGATGAGTAGTGACTATGAGAACTTCTGAGGCCAAAGGAGTCTAGACAGAGAGAACAAATGCAACAGCACTGAAGTGAGAATGTGCTTGGTGTATTGAGGTCTAGAAAGAAAAGCAGGTCCTAGTAACTGAAATAAAGTGATTTGGCTACAGAGGGACAAGCAGTGGACCCTTTAGAATTTCTCCAGCTCTTCATGTTTGAAGAGTTTCTCACATGGTGTCCTCCAAGGGGTTCCACATGGCCCCAGCTGTTGATCCCCTCACACCTCAAGTCAGCAGAAGTAGGGCCTGGGGCAGCCTGAGCCCCTCCCCCCGACCACCGTCACTTTGGGCTGCAAAAAACTTCATCTACTTACTCCAGTGTTCCACAGACATATAATACATTCTGTGTGTTCCATAATGTGAAAGGTTGGTTTCCTGCTGGTGAATGTTTTGTAAATAATGTTTTTTGGTTTTTTTTTGAGACAGAGTCTCACTCTGTTGCCTGGGCTAGAGTGAGTGCCGTGGTGTCAGCCTCACTCACAGCAACCTCAAACTCCTGGGCTCGAGCAATCCTCCTGCCTCAGCCTCCCGAGTAGCTGGGACTATAGGCATGTGCCACCATGCCCGGCTCATTTTTTCTGTATATTTTTAGTTGGCTTTAGTTGGCCAATTAATTGCTTTCTATTTATAGTAGAGACGGGGTGTCACTCTTGCTCAGGCTGGTTTCGAACTCCTGAACTCGAGCGATCCGCCCGCCTCGGCCTCCCAGAGAGCTAGCATTACAGGCGTGAGCCACTGTGCCTGGCCTGTTTTTGTAAATAATGTTAAAGACTAAATATTTAACTCCTGTGTAGTTTCAAAAGGCAAAATAGGCAGATAGATGAATGAAACAAAATTAAAAGCCCAGAAATATATATATATATAATATACATAAATTTTATATATAAATTATATATATACATAAATTTAGTTTATTATAAACATGGTATTTTAAATCAATTGGAAAAGATAGATTATTCAATTAAAGGTGTTGAGGAAACTGGAGAGCCATCTGGAAAAAAATTAAAATTAGATCACTACCTCATACTTTATAGCAAAATAAATTCCAGATAGAGGAAAGATCGAAACATGAGAAGTGAGAGCACAAAAGTACTAAAAGAAAACATGGGAGAATTTTTGTATATATACAATCTTGCTGTGGACAAGCTTCACTCAGTATGGTAAAACAAACATACAAGTAAGTAAATAAAACAAGGAGCTATAAAAGAAAACACTAATAAATTCAACAATTGAAAAATATTGGCCTGGCATGGTGGCTCACACCTGTAATCCTAGCATTCTGGGAGGCCGAGGGAGGAGGATCACTCGAGGTCAGGAGTTTGAGACCAGCCTGAGCAAGAGCGAGACCCCGTCTCTACTAAAAGTAGAAAGAAATTGGCTGTACAACTAAAAATATATAGAAAAAATTAGCCGGGCATGGTGGTGCATGCCTGTAGTCCCAGCTACTCGGGAGGCTGAGGCAGAAGGATTGCTTGAGCCCAGGAGTTTGAGGTTGCTGTGAGCTAGGCTGACGCCATGGCACCCTAGCCTGGGCAAAAGAG